>CAJVPT010005879.1:0-11657 GCA_910592055.1 Acaulospora colombiana
GGGTTTTTACCCAAACTATAAATGGAGCAACAAATCACTCCCAAAGTTGCACTTAGAGTTTGATAATAAACTAAGACAAGTGAGTTAGTTAGTGTTCTAGCTTTAGCGACACTATAAATAGTATAGCCTACATTATGTTTAATAAAGCATACATAACTAACCTGACAATGGGTTATAATAAAAAAAAAAAAAAAATAAGTTATATATATTTTTATAATTAAAATATTATATCCTTATAGCCGAAAGTCAGCCTGACTTATGTCCTTATAGCCGAAAGCCAGCCTGACTTATGTCCTCACTTATGTTTCTATCAACTACTTTAGGAACCCATCTTTAGTCATAGTGATTATTGTTTATCCTTTCTATTGTTCTAAGGGTTATCATTGTGCTCCTTTTGCCTATTACTTTCCTCATTATCATTCTGACCTTGTAGAAAATACCTATTTTAAGATTTATTCAAGTTGTAAGGATAGCCTACTTGATTTCAAGAATTCTGAAAAATATTATTTATTGTTAAATTATAAGGTAATAGAGAAGAATAAATTGCACTATATTGGTTGTGATTAGAAGTATCCAAAGAGTAAATTAGAAAAGAAGAAAATTAAGTTTCAAGAAAATATTTAAAATATGTGGTTACAAAATTTGACAGTGTTTTGAAATCCAGTTATTAAAGTTGTTATTCATTCAAATATTCTTTCAAGAAAAATTAATCCTATCCAAACATCTTTTTTGAAGAGCAAGATCCTATTATTATCATCAAAATATAATCAAATTTATATTTGACTAGTGTGTTCAAGTAAAATTACTTTTAAAATGACAATTTCTAAAGAAAGAATTAAAAAAGTAGTTTATAATAATTAAAGAAATATTTAAGAATAGATTCATCAAGAATTCTTCAAATAGTGTCACACAGTATTTCACAAGAAATATGGTTCACTTAGAACTCAAGTTTATTAATAAATCAAGAAAACTAGGATAATTCCTTTAGTCCTAAAGTCAAAAGAAGATATCTAATTTTCAAGAAATCAAAATGAAGTTATCAGCAAACTTTCAAAGTCAAATAAAGTTATATTCAAACTTATCCTATTTTTGAGCAAATTATAACTGCTTATATATTTGTAAAAATGGATTACTTGAGCTACTTGGGTCTCCTAGGCCTTCTGAATTATCTGATTTACAGTAGATTATGTCACGTGCTATATTTGATATATAAATAAATAGATAAAAATAGAAATATAATAAAGATCATTACTAAAAATAAATATCCAATGGTATTAAGGACTATTTTTATTACAATATCAAAAGTATATAAATTAAGAAATATGAAGAACAAGATACTCAAAAAAGTAGTGAACACCAATCAATTAAAAAAATATTATGAATAACTAATTTAAAAGTTACACAATATTATATAGTTTTATAGAATATTATATATTATAGAAAAAGCAAAAACATTATTGATATTAGTTATTATATTTATATTTATACTAAGTAATTTATTAAATTTATATATATAACTATAAATAATCTTAGTTTCCTGAAAACATAATAAATCTATAACTAAAAATAGATTCCTAAATGAAAGCAAGGATAAAGTCAAATTTTTCTCATTAGAAAATATTAAAATTTTTAAATTAATAATTATAAAAACTACTTACAATTGTTTTTCATTATCCAAATCATATATTTATAGTATTTTTAACTTTTGTCCTTATTAAAGGGAAGAGCTATGAATTTTGTTCCTTAAATAGAGATATAAGTGATCTGTAAAATTTTATATACTAAATACTTTAGAAACACAATATTATCTATAACATATGCTTTTTTTTTTTAAACCCTAAGCCAGGCTAGATATGTATACTTTATTAAACATTTGTATACTATACATTATTGAATATTTCATTAAAGCCAAATTTCTACTTAACTCACTTATCTCTGTTTTTAATTTTATTAAAACTCTAAGTGCAACTTTGGGAGTAATTTATCATTCCATTAATAGTTCAGGTATAAACTCTTCCAACTGCTAACTTTACTGCCTACAGATCATTACTGCAGATCATTCTTTGATGTTTTGACTGGGCTTAAAATCCCAACCTCTTTATTCCATATTCTACTCCTTTTATAAGAATCTTCTTGAGGCTTTCATCTTCTAGTTTTTCTTTTTTCGGTAGTGGTTTTTTTCTTGATAAGTGTGTAGTTTCCTGGCCTGAAAGAATTAAAAATCTTCTTGTCTTATCTTTTTTACTGATCCCCTGAGTTTGCTTCCATTCAACAATCTTTTTACATCTTATATTCCAAATTCTTTTTTGAATTTGATTGCAAACTTTTTTTTGCATCTTTATTATCTATTTTTTAGCTTCTTTTCCTATGCATTTACCATAACATTTTAGGTTTGCCATTTCTAAAATGAGGTCCTTACTTATGAGACTAGCACAAAAGCTTAAGAGTATCTTGACTAGTTGAAAAGGTCTGATTCACTAGTCTAGAAATTCACTTGTCAAACTCTCCTAATTCTTTCTGATTATCGATATTTTGTTATTATTTTTTTTTTCAGCTTTCTTTCTTCTTTCTTATAGAAGCTGTTTAAAGCTTCTGAGAGTTCCATCTATTCCTTTATTCCATGCTTATTGAAGTTGATTCTTATAGGCTAAAAATTCTAGCAAGTGTTCTATAGTTTCATCCTATTGACTACATGTAATGTACTTTACTTGCTTATATAGGTCAGGTCTTCTCATAGCCAATTTATATAATGTTGATAGCTCATCATTAATCAGTTTGATGATAAAGCTTTTTTGTTGAGATTTTTTGAAAGATGTATCCCATATATAACTGTCTTTTATTCTTTTCCACACTAGATCCCATATGTAATCTTGCTGTTCTAAAATCTGATGACTCTATTTTTTTTCATTCGGTTTTGTTGGGTTTACTGGTAGGCAATTGTTTTACTGTTTATATTTTTGATAAACTACCTAATTGAATTATCTAAGGTCATATTTTGTCATCTGATTTCTGTAATGATCTTGTGAGAGTTAAGATCTCTCCATTCGATTGGTGGAAGTTTCAGGGCTTCTTTGGCTAAGGCATCTGCTTCTTCATTATACAGGTTATTGGAATAAACTTTAACTTTGGTAAGCTTCAGGTTTAATATTTTTTTCTTTGCTAGCTCCACTATTCGTATCCATAGAGACTAATTTTTTTTTTTTAGCCATCTCTAGTGTATTCTTTTTGAATCCTCTTTTTTCATCTTTTTCCATTTAGTAATACAAGTTTGGCTATCTGTACAAATCTCAACTGTACTATTAATAGGAACTACTAGAAGTATAATTAGAATTGCTACTAACTCAGCCCTTGTAGAAGATGGCCAATTATTTACTCCTGTTTGGAATCTACTTTTTCTTCCAGTATTTCCTTTCTGAATCCATGCAGACCTATTCTCATTTCTTCTTTACCATGATTGATCAGTGATCCATCAGAATAAAAGGTCAGCTTTTCCTTGGATCTTAGATTGCGTTGAAGTATTTTTATTAATTGATCTAGATATACTTCTTCTTTAATATTTTTTTTTATTATAGTTTCTTCCCATGTTTCTATATCCACATGGTCTACTTTGCTGTTTTAAGAAAAAGTCTTGAAAGGATACTAATTTCTATAAATTCCTTTTATAATTATATTCTCGAGTGTTGTTTTGGGATTGAGAATTTTTAGGTCTTCTACTCTTCTAGTAAATATTCTTTTATTGAGATAAGGTATCATATAGATTCCTTCTTTATCTTTTTTTATAATACAACTGTTGCTTTGTATTATTTCTTTTGAGTATCTAGGACATTTTTATAATCTTGTCTCCTAGTCATTATTGGAACTGTAACAGATAAAGTGTTCCACTATTGCATTGTATTTCTTTCTTACTTGTTTAAATTTTTTCCAAATTAACTGATTATTCTTGTTGCTCCATACTGTCTATAGTTTATATCACTTATCTTGATTAGAACTTATTTTAGAATATTTTAGTTTCTATTTTGTATAGTTTTCTTTTTAAGTTATTGTAAGTTGCTATACTTGTACTTTTGAGAGGTTTTTGATTATGATCTGATATCACTCTGGAATAGGTCCTTTGCTCATGTTCTATATTAGTTAAAGCATTTACCAATTCCTTATTTCCATACTTTCCTGATCTAATAACTGATCTAAATATATCAGATTATTATTTCTTAAAGATGGTATAGCCTTTTTGTATTATTCTGATATAAGGTATTCTTGAATCAGACTATTTCTTTACTCTATTCAAATATTTCTTGCCATTTTCAACTATGAAAGGTTATTTCTATATCTTTTGCCAATTTAGTTACCTGAAGTGAGAAGTTGCCTTTATCTAATAAGTGGCTTAATGACTTGCAAGTTAGTAAATTAAGTGGCTCCCAATATTTGATTTGTACTTGCTTGAGTCTAATGATTGTTGTGATCCCAATTGATTCTGGATCAATTAGCCTGTTACATAAACCCATTATTTGACTTTCTCATTGCAACATCCAAATACTTTTCAAGTTGAGAATCTTTGGATAATGAATTACACTATTCAGTATAGATCTGCATAACATATTTTTATTTTTGAAAAGTTTTCTATATGCTGCTATCAATGTATTGCATATTTTCTAAAACAATATACTATGTTGCATTTTAAATTCTATTCTGGATATTAATACCTTATTTAGAATATAGTGGGCCTGTTTTTCAGTTATTCTTTTACTTTTTAGGGCTCTAGTAACTATATTGACTTCTTTAAGCACACATTCTTGGGTTCAATTGAGATCTTTTGGTTGTCAGTCCAGATTCCCAGAAATCTGGCTTGTTTTGTTCTATCAAGTTCTTTAACTACTTCTTCTTTAATACCTGTATATACTTCTTATGGATAACAATTAGAGTTGTTAATAGTTACAAGTATCAACTTGTTACTATTGATTTGAAAATTATTGGCCTTGTAAAAAGCTCTTATGGTTTTCAAGATTTTTTCTATATCTTTCTTGAACCTTTCTACCCATGTTGTGTCATCCATGAAGGCTATAGTCACATGCCTTGATTCTAACTTTCTAATATTATGGTCTTTTAGATCGGGATTCCAGGTAACTGACAATTTGTATTCCCTTTGAGTATCATTTTGAATTTTGCAAAGTAGGGGATCATAAAAAATTTGCCAGAGTAAGGGTAAAATAGTTTCTTCTTGATCAATTCCATCTCCTGCTATTATAGGTTCTGTAAGATCATTCTCAAATATAATTTGAAATTCTCTGTTTTGGAATAGATGCATCATAATCTTAATAAAGCTTTTTGAAACTTTAATTCATTCCATTGCTTTAACTAATATTTTTAAGCTAATAGTATTATAGGCTTTGGCTATGTCCTAAAAAAGTATTCACAATTCCTTCTTGTTTTCTCTAGTATCTTCACAGATATTGTTGAAAATTTAAATAGGTTCTGCTATACTTTCTCCAGGTAATCCTGTATAGTTGAGCCCTCTAAGAATATTGTTGACTTTATAAATTTTATCCATTCGATTGGTGAAGATTTTAGTAAAATATTTTCTTGTGATCTCTAATAGGATAATGGGTCTGATATTTGAGAGTTCACAATCCCATGACTTTGGTTTAGCTATTGAATATATATGGCTTTGTTTCCAATAAATTGGAGTAACTTCTCATTTCAAAAAGTTGTTAAGCATTCTTCTCAAGAACTCCTGTCTTTTCTGGCTTAATTTCTTAAGCATTTCATAACTAATTTGTGATTTGTCTGGAGTTTTATTATTTGAAAGTATATATAATGTTTCACTTAATTCCTCTTGAGAGATTGGTTCCAGTAATTCTTTATATCAAGCTTCTTGTATGAATTTTTTGAGTTTGTACTTATTCTTCTAATCCTCTGGTAGACTGTCGTAACTAGAATTTTATTTTTTGAATATCTCTATATAATACTTTCTAACCTCTTTTTCAATTTCACTTTTCTGTGTTGTAATATATTTGATATTGTTTTTCTTGATTTTGATCCTATCAAGTATGTTCTTGCTTCTAACACAATTTGTCAGGGAGTTAACCATTCTTTTTTGGTTGTGTCATAGATCTTCATATTTTCATTCTAGAGTTGTTTTGATTGCATCTCTTGTCTTTTTGACTTTCAACCTTTGACATATAAATTTTAATCCTTCTATTGCATCTTGAATATCTTTTTTTAGGATTCTCCAGGGTATATTGGAAATACTATATTGAACACAAATATTTTTAATCTGTGATTGGGCTTATAAATAGTATTATGTTTTTCTATAGCTAAGCTAAGGGTCTATAGATTAATTATGTCTTTTGATGTTTCTGCCTTGTTAAAAAGTCCTTTTAATTGTAAGGTTTTTTTATATTCAACAAACTTGGATTGTACTTATGTTTTCTTTCTTTATTTGGAGCTACATTTTTAGTTGCAAGTTTGTTGAAAGCTGTTTTACATAACAGTTTTTCAAAAGTTTTCTAAAGCTTGTTGCCTGGATTTTTTTTTCATTATGGTTCAGTTCTTCCTGTAACATGGATTCAAGAATTGTTTTAAACTTGTGATTCAGACTTTCTTGATATGTTTGCCAATGTACTGGGGATAATCCTTTTATGTCTATTCGTTTTTGAGTATTTGTGGAAGGTTTATTGACTCCACTTCTTGTGAACAGGTTTTTATTATGAAGTATGATTACTAACATGGTATGGTCACTTCTCATAATATCTTTTATATCTTGATTGTCAAAATGGTGTAAGGAATAACTTGCAAGGTTATATGATATCCAGATATAATCTATTTTGCTACTGTTTGTTGAGTCCCATCTTGTCAGAGTTTTGTTTTTTCCTTCCTATATAACTTGTATGGCTATAAATTCCCATTTATCTAAAAAGTTGAACAATAGAATTTCCGGATGCCATGATGGTTTAAATATAGCTTTGAAAGATGTTTGTCTATTTTCTAATGGATTATAAGCTGCATTGAAATCTCACATCACAACTGTGAGATAACTTAATCCATATTTTCTTTTAATGAGACTTGTTAATTTCTTCTGTACATTTTTGCTTCTTTTTTTGTCCAATAGAATATAGATTTGTGTAATACAAATTTTTTTCTGTTTTATAAGCAAATTGATAGCAACTATATACTCATCATCTTCTTCTACAGATGCTACTTTCTTTTTTAGATCTTTCCTAATCAAAAGACTAATTCCTGCTCCAAATGGTGTCTCATTATTGGTACTATAGAAATGCTTGTAGGCTTTTTGATTGTTGAAGGTCCATTACGTATTTGTTTGAGTTAATTTTGTTTCATATAATCCTAGTATACCTATTTTTTGTTCTTCTATTACCTCAATAAGACTCTGTGGATTTGTCTTATCTGTAATATCTCTAATGTTGTGTGTACCTATTCTTACCACTTTATTAGAAATTGCATCCTCTTTGTTGTTTGTTTCTATTATTTTATTTTGATCTTGACTATTTAAAAATATTTGACATTCCTCTTGTAAAAATGATATTATATTTAAATTATTATTATATTCTATTATATTATTAAATTCATTTGATTGCTTTTTGCCCTTGTTCATTGTGGATGTTAAGGAGGAACTAGGCTTTTGCTCCTCATGATTGTTATAAATAATTGATATGCCTTAGAAGCAGTTTGCTTCTTTGTTGTCATGTTTAGGTTTTTTGAAGATTAATTGTTTTTCTAATCTATTTAATTTCTCGAGATTTGCTAAAATATGATTCAGAGAATCTTATGAGGCTTCTACTTCTGATTTTGACTCATCTCTTGTATTTCTATAACAATTGTATCTTTAATTTATCAGTTCTCTATTGCTTTCTATTGCAAAATGTCTACAGGGTCTGTTAGTTTCTTGTTGTATCCTCCTATTATGGTGATATTTAATTTGTCTTCAGATTGTTTGACTTTGATTTACATCAGAGGTAGAGGTCGATTTTATGGATTCAATGACTGATAGTATATCTGTAACTAAATTCTTATCCATTTCTACTTTTCTATGTTCATGTCTTACTTTTGAACTTTTATTTACTCTTTTAGATTTCTTCTTTTCTAAATTAGTAGAGTATTTGACACTTCAAGAAAGATGCAATCCTTGTAAGAAAATATGTTGTCTGCATGCATTATCTCTATCTTTTTTGTTGCAAAACAGACTACTGTAAAGTTTTGTTTTCTAAGTATAAAGGGATCTTTAGATACATAGCATGTTTTTACTTGAGTGCCATTTAATGCCCTGGCTACCAAACTAGTATATATTTTGTTTGTATCCAGAAGTCGTGCTAAGTTATAGTTTCTTTTAACTAAAATATCATTGATTTCTCTATCACTTAATTCTGATTTTGAGAAAATAGCTCTTGATATTTCTGTACTGATTGAAGGCATCCACTTTGCTTTTGGATCGAGGTTGAGATATTTGTGTCACTTGATATATGCCTTGATCCTAGGTTTGATATTTACCTTATAGATATGAACGTTTTGAACCTTTCCGTATCTTTTAAGGTGTTCAACTATATAATGTTTGCTTACTTTTTAATCTACATTAATTAAGCAGATGTGCCAGATAGGAGTATTTTCTTCAGTTTTAGTTTCATGAAAGATTTTTTTATTAAGGTCTATTCTAGTTTTGTGTGTATTATTTATGACTTGTGAATTTATTTGTTTAATGGTAAAGTTGTCTTTTTTTCGATTTGTTTTCTCTATATATTTTAGGATGTCTTCTACCTCTTGTATCCAAAAGATTAGTCATTCATTTCTATTAATGAATTTTTTTTTCAGAAGGTTTCTTTTTTCTTGTGACAATTTTAATATATTGCCTAAGTAGACCTTAATTTTCTTTTCAGGTTTTCCTAAAATATTAGCTGTCATCACTCCAAGTCTATAGTTTTCTTTTTTCTTTATAAAGTATGGATTTGTTGATAGATCTAGTTCTCTATTTCTAGTTGCATATGAGCTGTGTTCACTTATACAATAGTTTTTGATTTTTTCTTGGAATCTTAGGGAATCTAACTCTTTTTGTTCTTGGGCACAAGTCATTGTGATTTCATTATCTATTATTAATTCACTGTCTACCTGTTTAATTATTTCCATTGGTTGAGGTTTGGTCTACATATTTCTTTTATATTTTTGAAAATTTTCAGAAACCTATCCTCTATATGTGATTGAAGAAGATTTTTTTCATTGCCTTTTTCTAGTTGCCAAATATATAGTAAGTGTTAAGTTAAGATCTATTCTTTATGAAAGATTGTTTTGTTAATTTCCAGTATCTTGACAATAATACTGTCTAAAACTTTATATATTTCAGGTGATGCAGCTACTTTTTCATTAAATTTGATTTCTCTTTATTGTAGTAGTTGTTGAGAGGCCCATAACTTTGAATGCTCATCATGTTTTTGTGAAAGCTTGACTAAGGTATCCAATATGTCCTCTTTTCTTTTGTTTACTATTTGCAATATCTTCTGAGCTCTATTTATACATGCTACTGTATTATTTATATTATGTCATATGTTTTGTTATTGGATCTACTGTTTTGACAGATTTACTTTTGTTTACTTGTTTACCAAATTTGTTATTTTGGTATCAAACTTTTAAGTTTATCTGTTGTTGTTATATTTTGGTTGATCAATGTAAAGCAAACACATATTTACTAGTTGTTTACCTATTTGTTGTTTAGTAGTAATCTATTGTTTATTATTTTCTTGATCTATGTGGGGTACCTAATTGTATGGCATACAACTTTATTGATAAGATTAGGACATACATTATGTTTGTTGTGTTAAGAAATATATATATATTTTTTTTTAACCTGCAGTTAGGCCAATATAGCTTGTCTATTTTATTGTAAACATATTTAATATTTATATATTTTATGACTTTCACATATTGACTCACTTGTCTACAAAGTTTAACCTTCTCTAAATGCAACTTAGGGGATGATATTTTGCTTCCTTTGTGACTTGGATTATCCTTTAACCACTTAGATCATTGCCTACAGCTTATTATTATAAATTTTTTGAAGTTCTAACTATAATTAAAAACCAAACTATTTAAAACCTTTGGATATCCAACTACTTATTATATCTACTATATTGCCTTGGGACTTCATTTATTCTGAATCTTCTTCTTCTTCTGTTATATTTTTGGAAAGAAAAATAGAGAAGTGATTGCTTTCTTAGGGGCTTAATCCATTTTTCTAGTCATGTCTGTTAATACTCTAAGTTTTTTGAGTTTGCTAGTAATTCCTTGGTTTTATTTCTATTTGATAGTAATACTACAATACTTGCTCCAAACTTCCTTCTTAAAGATCTTTCTCATTTTTTTACAAAATTTATCAATAGCCTCCTGTGTTATTGTCATTGGAATTTTGAAAGCTTTGAAATACTTTTCCAAGATCTTAGTCTTGTTTTTGTGTATAAAGCTACAGACTATATTATATAGGCTTTCATCCTATTGTTTAATATCCTAGATCTATTTTCCTATTACTCTTTTAATTTCTGCCTGCTCTCATCAGATAGATCTTTTGTTTTTCTGATATATTGAAGAATTTTACTTTGAGATTTGCCCCATATACTGTAAGTGATCTTTCACTTTAAGTCTTGGGATATTCAAAAAAATGGTTTGGGATTTTCTTTTATAATTTGTATATTGAGCATATTGTATTTGAATATAAGTCTGGTTTTCTTTTCTGCATTACTTGGAGAGTAGAAAGCTCATCATGGGTTAGTTTTATCAAAAAACTTTTGTCCTTGTTAGTACTAAAGGAGGTGCAAAAGGTATTGTATGGATTAAATTGTTTCCAAAAAATTTGTCAGTCAATTTCTTTACTAGAGTATATTTATCAATCTTGAATATATTTTTGCTTTGTCCAAACTAATTATGGGTTTCTAAAGTATTTAACATATAAAATTTTGTAAATCACTTATATCTCTTTTTGAGGGACAAAATTCATAACTCTTTACTTTAATAGAGACAAAAGTTAGAAAATACTATAAATCAATAATTTAGATAATAGTAAACAATTATAGGTAGTTTTTTTATAGTTATTAATTTAAAATTTTTAATTTTTCCTAGTAAAAGATATTTGACTTTTGTCCCTGCTTCCCCCTTTAGGAACCCATCTTTAGTTCAGGTTAGTTTTATTTTTTTAATATTCTATTTTTTTAAAAAAACCTCTAATACTAATATCAATGATATATTCCTTTCAGACTACTATTGTGAGAACTTGACCCAAATCAGGTGTTTGTTATCAAATCCAGAGGTTTTCTTTTCTGGCCTGCTTTGCTAATATATCTGCTATATTATTGAACTCATTGTTTTGATGGGCCTTAATCTTTTCAAGTATGAGGCAAAGGTTTTTCTTTTATACTAGGTCCTTGATTTGATTTCATGGTGACCAGTTGATCATTTTAGTCCATTTTCTTATGGAAATAGACTTTTGTGACTAAATAGTCTTCTATATCTTGATAGTTATACTACAATTTGTATATATGGTTATTTTTCCATTTTTGGGTATTGTAAAGATTGCAATAAGTATGACTAGAATTTCTACCCTTATAGCTGATAGCCATTATATTGTCTCTATTGAAAATTGATTAATTATTATGTTATTCTCAATT
>CAJVPT010005880.1:0-11656 GCA_910592055.1 Acaulospora colombiana
GTTGAGCTGTTTCTCTCTTGTTTGAAAGACTTTTGTCTTGTGTAGTGGCTGACTTTTGGGTTTTCCAAGAAAATTACTAAAAAAGGAAATTTTTAGGGAATTTTTTGATCAGCGGAAAGAGTTTTTTTTTTTGTTTTTTAGAACTGAACTGCAATTTTATTTTATTTTATTTTTTCCTTTTTATGTAATGTATTTACACAGTTTTAGATATTCTCTTTTTCTTTTATTTTTTTTTTTCCTCTTTTATAGTTTCTTGAATTCAATTCCTTAAAGGATAATAAGTAGTGATAACCTGCTAGAAATAATGAGTAAATTAAGAGAATATTCATTCAAAATCTATCATAGAGCAAAATATTATCCTTGAGATTGCACTTAGAGATTAAACTCTTTTGAGAATTGAAAGCTATTGATGAGTGTATCAGTATAAATCTTTTGGTTTGACCATTATGCAATTGTTCTATATATCTTTATCAGTTTTTATATGACTAATAAATATATATTGCTGGTCTGATCACAGATTAAAAAAAATAAAAAATAAAAATAAAAGTTTATTTATATTTTAGAAATCAATATATTTTATATTAATTAATTAGATTTAATAAGGATTATACTTTCTAAAAATTTAAAATAAAATTAATAAATATTCTTAAAAATTATAAAAATAAAAGTTTTAAGAAGATTTAAATAGTTGATAAAAAAATTATGTTTTTTTTATTGCAAAAAACTTATATTCTAACTTATTTAAAGATAATAAGATTTTTAGATACTTTATAATTATTATTTTTTTTTTTTAGAAACTTTTATATAATTGATAGTAAAAATGTTACTTAAATTTCTTGATTATTAGAAATTAAGTTTTTGATTAAAAATAATAAAAATAAGAAAAAAGATTAGTAGTGAATCTTGAAAATACTTTTTAAGTTGTTTTAAGAATAATAATAAGACTTTATTAATCAAAAAGTTAAAAGATTTTTATTAAACATTTTTTATATATAATTAAAAGATTAACTATTAATCAAAAGTTCTAAATTTTTATATATTATATTAAAAAATTAATAGTTATATTATTATATTAAACTTATTATTTTTTTAATCAATTGATCAACTTTTTTTACTAATTTTTTGATTACATACTAAAAAGATGTTCACAAGAAATTTTTATACTTCTTGACTAATAAAATTTTAATACTTTTATTAAATCAATCTGAATAAGTCTTTAGAAATCATTCTTACTTTTTCTTTTCATTTGTTAATACTTCTCTTCAATAAAAAATATATCTTCTGAAACCTAAAAATTATAAAATATCTTTTTTATCAATAGCAAGAAAGTTCTGAAAGGAAAAAAAACTACTGTTTTATTATTAATTCAATATATAGAGAAATATTATAAAGCTTGTTGTATAATAAGAAAATTATTGTGAATATATTACAACCTATTCTCTGATTACTTTCTTGGATTCTAATAATCCTCTTTCTCAATTTTTTCTAAGAAATTTTATTTATTTTAGTTTAGCCCTGAATTTTAAGTAACACAAAATTTTTTATAAGTTGCTTGGTCCAGCAAAGACATATCAGTAAAAAAAGATAAACAAGTTTTGATTAATCACATCATGTATTTAAATATATTTTCTTGATTCTATAAAAACCTTGAATCTATTATAAGTTATATGTTTATAGTATAAATAGATACAGAATACAGATTATCTCTTATATTTTATTAAGTAAAAGAAAAAAAATATAGTTATCTCCTTACCTTAACAAGAAAGACAAATAAAGATAAGACTTAAGGAAACATGAAATGAAGATAATACTTTAAGAATATTATATCTACCTTTTATTAGTATATAATATATAAGAAATCAAAAATATCTTTAGATTATTTATATCTAATAGTTAAATTAATATATAGTTACTAGAATTTAGCTTGATTAGTATATTATATATTTATTAAACAATGATTTGATTTTTATAGGTAGTAGTACTTTGGAAAAAACAAAATAATATTTATTAAGTCCAATAAAATATATATCAAAAGTATTAAAATTTTTCTTTCTAGATTGAAATTATTACAATGATAAAAAAAGACAAATTATTGGATGATAGAACCATTCTCTCTCAATTTCTTTTTCTATATTTTAAAGTTTTCTCAAAAATCTTTTGATTTATTGTCATATAAAAAAATACCTATAACAATTCTATATTGAATAAGGTATTGTATAATAGAAATAAGGCAAAAATTGAAAGACAATTATTGATTAGTAATAAAATTATTTTCCCTTTTTCTTTTGATGCCTCTTTAGTAATGTAGAATTATTATTCCTGTTTAAGCTTATATGATATTCTTCAAATTTGTATTTCTTCTTTGAAGTAGAATAGAAAATACAAATAGTAATAAACTCTGATCCAATATACACTTCTTCTTCTTTGTTTTTCCTTTTACATTTGAAATTTATTTATAAGCACTAATCAGGTTCTAGATTAGTTCTCTTTTGTCTAAAAGAGGTAACTTAGTTACAAGATAATGTACTTCTTCCAGAAGTTTTTCTATTATAACACTTTATTGCTTAGATAGCTTGGATATATAGGATTAAAGGTCAAAGAAGTCAGGCCAAGTTCAGAATTTTTGCTGTGGTCACGTGACCAAAGATCATGACATGACCGAAGCTTATGCGAAACAATCAATTGCCTACTATCACTATAC
This sequence comes from Acaulospora colombiana, assembly GCA_910592055.1. Taxonomy (NCBI): domain Eukaryota; kingdom Fungi; phylum Glomeromycota; class Glomeromycetes; order Diversisporales; family Acaulosporaceae; genus Acaulospora; species Acaulospora colombiana. The sequence goes on from CAJVPT010005880.1 coordinate 2,702, forward strand.
TCCTTACAAGATAAAAGAATGTGTAAACAATCCATTTATATCAAAAAGGTAAAAAACTATGAACTGAGGTAATAGAAAATTAGCTGACCACGAAGCAATTTATGCATGATATAATACTAGAATAGCCATAGTGATTATGTAATAGCTCTATGTGTAAAAATGTATAAATATAACTTCTTTCAATGACTTAATAAAATGACGAATCTTAAGACAAATCTTTTGGATAGATTGTTATAACAATAAAGTTATAAGTAGTTTTAAGGAAAACTATCTTGAGACTCATTCAAATATTTTTACATCTCTGTCTTGATTTTTGTGTGTGTGATAAAAGGATGGACTCTTCTATTCACAAGTTATGTAAGCTTTTGGTCATTAGCAACAGACTCACCGATCAACCTGCTAAAAAAGTTAAAAAAAGTTTCCTTCTCTGTTTTCTAAAGTTTCAATAATGTTTTGGCTTTGTCAGCAAAAAAAAAAAAAAATTTTTCAATTAATCAGTAGAAATTAAAATTCTATTAAAATTTTTATTATAAATTTTATTTTTAAAAACAATTTTATTTTTAAAAAACAATAGTCAAAAAATTGATATTTAAGCCGTTCTTTATTTTTTAAAACGATATGGCAATAACCACATTAAGTTTTGTATATTAATGTCTAAGGTTCATAAGTGTTTTTATTGATATTTTTATTTTCTTGATCTAAGAACGTAAAAATAATTTTTTTTTTTTACAAAAATTCAATGCGTCGAAAACATACAAGACAATGTTTTGTGAAGAATGAAATTTTAGACATAATATATTTACTTCTAGTCTCTATGTTACTATATGAATGAATCCTATAACGAGACTCAATCCAATACCCATAATCCCTTGATTTCCCCTTAAGGAAATACCAGAATTCGTAGATGAACTTCCGACGCTATCTTCTGGTAAAGAAGAAACAACAGCATCTACTACTACAACGGTTGAAGGTGGTACTACAGTAGAAAATATAGTTTCGTCGCCATGAGCATCCGTGGTCGTCAATTGTGTGGTAAACCCTGACGCAACGTGAGTTTCGGTTGAAAGAACTGTGGTGAATGAGGAAGTTTTACCCGAAACAGTGCCTATATTTGAAGGTTCTATGGTTACTACTTGGGTGAGAGTTGAAAAGGTGTTGGTGCTGGAGCTAATCCCTGTGTTTGTGTTCGGACTTATATTTTTTGTTCTGTGGGAAAGAATAAAAAAAATTTTTTTTAATTTGCATTAAAATCTGCGAATACGTAATAACTCGTAATACTAACGATGCTATTTTAGAATCGGAAGTGCTAGAAGTGGGTGTTGACGTTTCTGTGTCGGTGGGAGATGAAGTGACTGTTGAGGGATCTGCAGAAGTCAGTGAAGAAATGGAATGAATAAATGATTTTGTCGGGGTAGATAGATCTGAAGCGTTGGTAGATGACACTATTGATGGAGTTCGAGTTGTTAAAGTCGTCATAATTATCGTACCAGAAGGTATTGAAGAGCTCGTTATCTCAACAGATGGAGACGCTGAAGAAACAATAGAGACAGAAGAAGTAGAGGAAATAGAAGAAACGGCTGGTGTCGTTAAATCCTGTGCTGTCCCACTAGCGGAATTTGAAATCGGTATGGTAGTGATCGCGGAGACAAAGAACGCAAAAATAAAGACTAAGATCGTAAGTTTGCGTGTCCATGAAGTTTTAGATTTCATCGTAGAGTCTGTATACAAGCTTGAGTATAGAATATATTACAATATAGTATACAGTATAGTAGTTTTTTTTTTTTTTTTTTTTTTGTAAATTAGGCGCAGTGGTCCAGCAACAGCGATATGGAATGTTTCTTTGATCAACAAAGAGAAATTCAAAAACTTAACACCAGCAGTTTTGGGATCAAAATTAAAACTGGCAAATATTTATAAGAATCATCGCAAAGACACATCTCCAAAGGGAACCAATAAGATAAGATATGCCCTAATTCTGATGTTATTGTGCCAAATCTTTGTCAATATAACAAGAGGCTTGAAACGTAAGGAAACACTTGCAAAAACAATCTAAATACATAACTAAATAGGAATTCATAACGTTTACATCTCCTGCATTTAATCACTTTGTTTACATATTGTATGGTTGTACACATATCTATATTTGTTATTTTTGACATTAATACCGTATGTGGGTTTTCTCTTGCTATACTTTTATGTCGTTTCTTGTTAACCAAGGTCATACAATGTTTGAATATTTTTCATAGTACTATCGAATTGAATAATTAAATCTGATTATCTTATATTCTGAATGCTTGCTGGTTTTCTAGAATCATCAAATCCGTTAAGTGTATGTTATTTAAACTTTGTGCAATCCTTCTATTTATAAATATTCCAAAACTTTAGTCATACAGCAAGTCATGGCGATAGGGAATTGCGATTATTATATTCTTGAAATTCTCAAACAAAATTTTTATTTTATATTAGCCACTCATTGAACTTTCCTACAACAGCATTATTATTACTGAACTTTTTTCGCAATCACAGGTGCGTTTTTTTACTCTAAAGAGTGAACTTATTTATTTGACCGTTAACAAAGTAAAAAAAAAATTTTTCCATTTAAATATAAATTTTATGAAAAAAAAAAAAACAAGAGAGAAAGAAAATCATTAGTTATCTAAATTGATTTTTTTTTTTAAATGATATTGATTTATGTTAAAATATAATTTACTTAATTTTATTTTTTTTAAATAAATACTGTATATGCGTAATTAAGATAATTATTCTGAAGTTACAAAAAATATAATTAAAACTTTAATAATCTTTTTTAAATATGTAATTCTTAATAAAACTTCTTGTTTTTAAAATATATATTTTTAAGTAATCTTTTTTTTAAATATTGTTATAAACAAGGATTATAATTTTAAATTCAAATTTGAATTGATCAAATCAAATTATAAATTTTTTATTTATTCAAATTTAGATTTCAAATTTTAAAATTTGATTACATTTAAATCAAATTTATAATTAATTTATTTTAAGAATTTTTTAAAATTTTAAAAAACTTTGATATTCTATAATATTTATATAAAAATTTAAAAATTGTTAATTATTTGATTTAATCTATAAATAATAAATTGTTTATTTTATTTAATAAATTTATTTATTAAAATAATTTTAATAAAAATTTTTTATTTGTAATATATTAGAAAAAATTAATTAAAAATATTTTTAAAAAATTTTCTAAAATAATCCTATTTTTTATATTTTAAAAATATAAATATAAATTTTTATTTTATTTTATTTCAAAATTATGAATAAAAATTATAGCCCAATATTTGTTTTTTGTTTTTATCTACTATTATATTAATTATATATACTTTATTAAACATAATGCAGACTATACTATTTATGGTGTTTATAAAGCTAAAATATCAACTAACTCACTCATTTTAGTTTATTTTAAAATCATAAGTATAATTTTAGAAGTGATTTATCATTTTGTTTATAGTTTAAATTAATACTTTTCTATTATAAATATTATTACCTATAGTATACTATTGTAGATTACTAATCAAAGTTTTAACTAAGTCTAAAACCTAACTATTTTATATCACTTTAACTTCTATTATTATTATTATAGTTAAATCTTTTCTTAAGCATTTTTCTTTAGTTTTTTTTCTTTTGTCTTTTGAATTTCTTATTTTTCTTGCTAAATAAAACTTTGTAAGTTTTTTATTTTATCTTTTCAAAGAATTCCTTAAGCTTTTTTCTATTTTATTATTTGTTCACATCCTTTATTCCACATTTCATTTCTAAAGTAGTTCAAAATCTTCTTTTGATAATAAAGTATCCATTTTCTAACTATGATTTTTATTTTTTTTTTTCTATATTATAGTTCTCCAACTTTTATTAATAGATTTCTTTTGATCAACTCTAAAAGAAAACTAACTGAGTTTTGACTTTTTTCAGATATTCTTCTTATAAGCTTTATTGACCATACTTCTATTTTTCCCATTTCTTTTTTATAAACTATTGAAATGTTATTGTGTTTTTTCTAGACTTGATCTTTTTGTTTCTGTTTCTCTTTATTAAATTCTTGATATACTATTTCTATTCCTCTTGATCAAACCTTTTTCATAATATTTTTATATCTTGAATATTCTATAAGATGTTCTATTGTTTCCTTCTACTCTTTATATACTAAACAGTCATCTTTTTTATATAGATCTGATCTTCTTGTCATTAATTTAATCATTGTAAATAATTAATTCTTGATTAATTTAATCAAAAAATTTTTCTGCTATAAGCTTTTAAAACAGATATTCCACATATATTCTTTCTTTAATCATTATTATATTATGTTTTATAAATAAATTTGTTGATCTTCTATTAGGAGATTCTATTTGTCCTTGATTTAGTTTTATTGTGATCAACAGTATATTATTGGTTTATTATTTATTTTTTTTTATAAATTACCTTATGAAACCATCCAAAGTTATATTCTATTATTTTACTTTTATAATGATCTTATCAGATTTAAGATCCTTCTATAACTTATCTGTTATATCATTTTCCTTGATATTAATATGTACCTTAACTTTAACCAACCTTAATTTTATGTTTTTTGTTTTGATAATATTTAATATTTTAGCTCAAAATAATTAGTTTTTTTTTTTAAACTATCTTCTGTAAATTATTTTTGAACTATCTTTTTTCAAGTTATTTTATTTAGACATATATATTTAATTATCTATATATATTTAGACCAAGTTTTCTACTGGTATTATCAATAAAATTGTAACTATTGCTATTGGTTTTATTTTTGTAAACAATGGCAATTTTGTATCCCTGTTTGAAATCTACTTTCTTGTCCTTTACAGTTTGTTTAAATTTATGTTATTTCTATTTTGACTATTTCTTTTCCATAATTTATTAGATAATCATCTAAGTAAAACTATTGTATCTCTTGTTCCTCTAGATTTTTTTTTAGAATTTCTTTTAAATAGTTTTAATAGATCTCTTCTTGAATATATTTTTCAATAATTCTTGTTTTTCATTATTCAATTATTACCGGTAATATTTGGTTTTCAAGTTTTTAAAATATTTTAATGTACTAAATCTTGTTTGCTATTTTATTTTTCAATATTTCTTTTCTTATTAAAATCTTTAGATCTTTAATTATTCATGTCAATTTGTATTTGTTCAAGAAAAGAATCTCATGAATTATATTTTTTTTATATTTATGATATATAAACCATTTGTGAATATATTTTTTATATATTCCCTATATTGAGATAAAGTTATTTTTTGATTTTCTGTCAGTTTTTCACAACTAAAATATTCTAGTTTCTTTTTTGATCTTGAAATTTTTTTTATGTTAATTTTTTTAAACTTTTATTTAGAATACACCAGATTTCTTATCTTTTGTTTCTACTTAGATTGAGTTTTAAATAGTTAGGTTTCAATAAAATATTGTTATTATACTATTTTCCAATAATTTCCTCTATTGTTTTTGATAATACACTAATTGAAAAATATTTATTTGACATAATGCCATTCATGTAACATTCATCAAAAAAATAAATAATTGGGTATATTAATGACATAAATAAAGCATCAATCAATTTTTACTATATAATTTGACATATAATTTAGCATAAATAAATTATCAATCAATTTCTACTATATTATTTGACATTATTTGCTATATAATTTACACCATTTTTATTATATATTTTATTAAAATTTTTCTCAAAAAATCATTAAACATTTATCAGAATTTCAATTTTATCAAAATTTGTATATTTGCCAAATTTTAATTATATATTATATTTATTATTTAAAGAAATTACAGCTAAATATTCATGAGAGTCTTGTTAATTTGAGGTTCTATATCTAAATATGGAATAAATCAATCAAAAATATCATAAATAAGGATTATATATTTACGTCTAACTTGATAAAATTCAATATTTCACAATTCAACATTCATATTATTTTCAGATTCAAAATAAAATCTATTTTCTACCTAATTAACCAGTTTATATTACTAAATAAAGGTCAATCAATATTTAATAACATTATTCAAAAAGTTTATTGAATGTGTAAAGAATAATTGAACTTGTTTTGGATATAAATTAACACTTCCATTGTGATTAATGAATCTAACCAATATAAATGAACCCTTAATATTTTGTAAGTAAATAACAAAATTGAATATTTTACTGCCAATTTGATATTTATTATATGATCTACTCTATTCTAAATAATTATAAAATTTTTATTATTTTTTATAAATAGTCTTCAAAAGTCCATAGTTTTATAAGATATCTCATAATATTTGACTAATAGATCTAATATTTCAATAGATACTTCTAAATTTGATTTTTTTAGGTACAAAAGTTCACCTGGAAAATTTTCAGATCCATTGATTATTGTTTCATAAATATTACAGTTATATATGTTGTTTAAAAATTGATATAACTCATCAACTGAAAACTAATCTAGTACAAAAGTTAAGTCAATATTTGATCTATTATTTAAAATTTCAAGCCCCTAGTTATTAGAATAGAATATAATTAGATTAATAATTCAATGTTTATTTATTAATTTTTATATTAATTTGGATTCAATATTTTAATAATTATTAGGCAATAAATTTAGATTAAAAATTTATTAAAATTCTACTTCCTAATATTAAATTTGTTAAAAAATCTATCTAATATACTATTCATTCTCTCAAATAAAAAATATCAAAATACATATAATGGCTCATAATTATACATGCATTTATATACAATAAATATAATAAAAGTCGAAGATTTAGAGTAATTTTTTCTTCTCCATATTTTCATTCTATTAATTTTATTATTATGACTGATTTTTTATAAGCCTCATTTAACAAATTTTATCTTAAAATTTGACATACTAAGATTTGACAAATATTGATAAAATTTATTAGAATTTGGTGATTCATGTCTGAAGGAAGATATTTTTATAAAATGATAGTTGTATATATTGTGAAAAAATTTCTTCACTGATCAATAGTAAAGTTCAAAAATCCTTTACTATTATTTACTTTTTTTAAAATTTAACCAATATCTGATGGCACTTGAAAAATTTTCATTATTGATTATATTTTATCCAATGCATTATTCATTAGTATCCCTTTTTTGATTCATATTCATTTAATAAGCCATTTATCAATACTTAAGAAATAACAATGCATAAGATCAATAACTAAATACTGAATTGAATTAAAATAAGATAGGCAAAGGAATTCGAACCATCTGGTATAATTCTTACTGACAAAACATTTTTGTGTTGCATTAAAGCTATAGTACCTCCATTCAATAGAATTTCATTTATGTATTGCCCAATTTCTCAGTATAAACTATTCATTTATATTCTCTATGTCACCAAAATTATTCTGATTATTTTCATAATAGGTATTCTTCTTGCAATGATAATATAACACTAGTGCTGAAATGTGTCTACACACTTTTTGTGTAGCAGGAATATTATACGAAATTAAAATTAAGGCTACCAAATTATTCTTTTCTTTTTATTTTTAACAATTGAATCGAGTTTTATTTCTTGTCATTATTACATCAATTCATCAACAATTGAAGAAAGATAATAGTTTATTTAGTATAAACTTGGTTCACTAAAACCTGGGGATATTCCAATAATCAACATATTTTCATATTTAAATCATATTTCATATAAAAAATATATAATAACTATATATATAACTCTAGTACTATGCATTTTATTATCGAATGGTTAAAACCAAGGATATTTAACATCAATTTCAAATATGAATCAGCCATCTCTTTGCTAAAAAATAATTCTAAGTTTTTATCTTTAAAGATTTTCCAAATATCACTATCATAGATATCATATAGAAGTTCATTAATATCTGATCAATCTACTCAATACTGAAGATTAGATTCAAAATTCAGATTTTGATATATTTGTGACAATTAATATTGAATAATAGAATATGGAAAAACTAAATTGGATTAATTAATTACACCTTTATTTAATAATTCTGATTATGTAAACAGTGAAAAATTGCAAGTTTTTCTTCATTTTTTACTAAATTGAAAATTCAATATGAACACACTTTATGATTAATAGTTGATTGTTTTTTTGAAAATCAAGAATATTATTCTATTTATACAATTTATGGCATCTTTGACATGTCACAAAACTAATAAACTGGTTTAATAATTCAAGTTTATTGTTAGTGATATACAAAGTCCATAAAAGAGTTCAAATTCTTCACCATCAATTTCAATTAACACCAATTTCATAAATTTTTGTAATGTATCTGTTACACTATTTGATAAATTAAATTGAATTCTAGTTCATAATTCATACAAAATCCACATAAAATAACTATCTAAAAATTTGATAGAATTTAATGAAAATTCGTATTTTGATGCCAAATAATCTTTGAATATATTATTTATTTCTTTATCATCATCAACTTCAGATTTATCATTTTCAGAACTTGCATTATTCAATCATGGATTTTGTTGATTATTGCTTAACAATATAATTTAACTTGATAAAATATTTCCCATTCTATATCAAAATATGAATTCTTTATTTGTTAAATATTTACCTTTTATTTTTTGATATCTATGGGAAAATTTTATTCATGAATCAATAAGTGATCTATTGCATTTACTATAATCACAAGTAATTTTTATTTTTTTAAGATTTTTTCTTAAACTTTTATTAAGTAAAGCTAAAATTAAATACTTTCTTAACATTTTTGAAATTGATAAATAGTAATATAAAGTGGTAAAATTGTGATTGATATATTAAATAGCTTTGAATTGTATATAATACAAGTATAATATGACAAATAATATACAGTTGCTTTCAAAAGTTTGAGTCCACTTACTATGTTTTTATTATAAATTTCAACTTTAACAATTTTTAAATCCTTAACTATACAGT
>CAJVPT010005881.1:0-11656 GCA_910592055.1 Acaulospora colombiana
TTGATTTAATTTAGATAATTCTTTATTAAATTAAATATATTTGAAAAAAAGGCAATTTTTTTTGTCCCCTACTGTATTTACATATATATGAACATGCATATACAATCTTTAAAATTTATGTTGATTATATAACCCGTGGAATTGTGAATGCAAATTTTAGGTTAAATAAGGTTTATTGATTCAAAATACTATTAAATATTAAAATACGAAATCTCTTAATCTACTCCTTTTAGCCACCAAAAAAAAAAAAAAAAAAAAAAAAAAAAAAATCAAAATTTACATTAACGTAATTTATAAGAAAATCTAAAGTTCATTATTATTAGGTGAAGATTTTGAGGTATCTTCAGTTCGAATTTTTTCTGACGGACAAAATAAATATTTTGCGGTTTTACCAACTCCATAAGTTGCCATCGAATCACAGACAAACATGGCCAACTTTCCGGCAAAAGGAATCGTTGAGACCCAGTTAACAAATTCTTCTTCCCCCTCTTTCTTTTCAATTAATTTCATAGAAATTTGTTTATTGATAATTTTCAAAGCAGAAGTCGGAATATTCGGCACCATCCTTTGCATAGTCATCATGGCCAATTCTCTCGCTGTTTTGGTCAGTGGATTCTTTATTCCGTTAGACGCGATGCATAGATAAACTAATGTTCTGACTGTGTCATCGTTGGTGTCTAAATTTGCCAAGGATGCTACAGATTTGATCATGTGAATTTGGATGGAAAGCGTGCTTATGGTATCGACAAACACGTTGGTTTTTTTGCCGAACCCGAAATTCTTCGAATCATGAGTCAGGATTGATGATGATAAGCCGGATGACAAAGAATTGTAGAATATCGACTTATCTGCAAGTCTATGAAAAGTTTCGTTCGTCGTGGTACAAATGGATGTCGATAAATATGTGTCTATCGTCTGCTGAGAACGGATTACAATGGAGCTGAGAATTGTTTGCAATGGTGAATAACGAGGTGCATATGGTGAAAAGTCTTCTTCGGATCGAAAATAAGGTAGATCTCGATCCACGGTATCATAAATAGTGTCCAATATTATGTTAGCCTTCAAAACATCTATTTCCTTTTCTTGATCTTTGCGGCGTGTTCCAGAATTATCAATATAGTTAATCAACTCTATAATTTCTCTTGGTGGTTCTAATTCTTCAAAAACCGAAGAGACTTTTCCACTTATGCAAAGTTTCGTGACACCCGCTATCCATTCTCTTAATTCGGTAGAAATTTCAGGGTCAATGTTTATGCCACCATTTTGTATTGAAGAATTTTCTTCGATTTCTGTTTTAATTCTTTCAAGTAATTGCAAATATTCACTTTCTTTATTTTGTTCGGATGCGATGACTAACAAATTTTCGGTTATAACGAATGTCACAAGAAATATGAGCGTGAAAAAGTATAGCGGAAAATGTGTAGAGACGGCCATGTGAAAAAAAAATTTATGTACAACATATTCTTATAATATAAGTAATGACGTCATTGGATTTTTATTAGTTCCAAATATTCGAATGTTCAAAAATGGGTAAATTAATTTCGATTCACAATTTAGCGTTGGATTCATCTGAAGTGTACCACGCCATTTCATATTCTTTTTTGGTAAAGCTGAAAAAGAGCAGACAATTAGAAATTATAATCAATTTTTTCGTAAATGAGACCCAATACGTACCCGCACTTCTCGTAGAAAGGTACATTCTAAACCATTTACATCACACATTAGAAAATTGGAAAAAGAAAAAGAATATAAAAAAACACTGATGAATTAATCACCTTTTCAGAACAGTCCAAAATAACTAGAATAAAAAAATAAAAAAGGAATGATTAATAACTTTCGATAATAATTTAAATCTTACAAAAGCATACCTTTGTAGCATCCAGTTTTGGCCCCAATATATTTTAGAGCCTGAATAATTCTAGTTACGGAGTAAAGTCAAAAAAAAAAAAAAAAGTGCAGCAAAGGATAAACAGAGTGATGATAAAGCATTACCTTAAACCAAGTTTCTTGCCTTGTTGACGCTCGTCGACAGCAATGTCCTCAATATGTCCAACCTGTAAATGGCAAAAAATTTAGAATCGAGAAAATCTTTAAACAATCAAGTTCACAGCAAAACTGACCAGTCCATTGTTATGTATGAATTTACGTTCGACAAAGATTGTTCCAGCCCCCACAATGCGATCTTCGGGAGAAACAATCACCACGGTAAAATATTCATAGTTATGTGCTTTCAAATAGTGAAACCGTTCTGGAGGAAAGGGAAGTGTTAATGAAAAGTTAAAGTTTAAAAGAAAAAAAAAATCCACCCACCGAGGAACTGAGCCTTGGAGATGTCTCCGACGACGGTGAGAACAGACAATACATCGAGAAAACCTCGTTCGTAATCGTCACTCGCCAAGGGTCTGATGGAGTATCCTTTGGGTAGTGCTGCTTGAACTTCGGGGGAGATAAAATCACTTGAGAAAAGAGTATTAACTGACATTTTAGAATGACACTTAAATGTCGTACCTGCTAAATAGAAGTTTGATTGCTATACATGATAATTTTCCTCTCGACATATACACATTAAGTTTGCTATAAAAGGATGCGATCATCAGGGTACTTGCAGTTTATAAGTAAAAAACGAATTCCTAAAAATTTTTTTAGGAAACTATCTAAAGTAGAAACTATTATTTTAAACCTAGTTCATATGCATTTATTTGTAGAATTACAATGTCATCTCTGGCGAGAATACAAACATATTAAAAAAACAATATTATACATTTTCTTAACAGAATTTGTAGAAAAAAAAAAGAAAATCAATCAACGTTATATTATGCCAAAACTTTAATAATATGCATTTTATCCTAAAACAGATTATATAGCTAATCAAACTTGTCATGTATCATCTTGACATAACGATGCATTTAAAAAAAAAATTTTTTTTTTTCTGTATTTCACACTTCATTCTTGTCAGGGTTCGATAAACAACTTGGAAATCGAGATCTAAAAAACAAATCAATACTTTATTCCACTTGTGATTTCTATGCAAAGATGCAAGAAACTTGGATAAGGATTGTGCATAGTTCTTTTAAAGCTTTTGATCTCTTTAATGAGCACGACGAGATTCCGCTATGATGTTGCTAAGTTCCTCGACTTTTCTCTTTGCGCGGGTAAAAGTGCCAAGCTATAATCGAGCGAAATTGTTATTATGATTCTGCTTGGACAGTATATTAAATCGAAAAAAAATTTTTTTTACTCTTTTTTTAGCCAATTTTCTAGCACGTTTATCCTTGGAGTTTTTCAGCAGTTCCATTACACGTTTCTCATAAGGAGCGTAACCAGCAACTTCACGAATTAACTCGCGAACGAATTTGACCCGATGAGAGCTGACCTAACAAAATTCAAGTTTGGGAAATTCAACCTTTGATCATCAGTGATCTATAAGACAAAGGGAGGAACTTATGCACTCTGTCGTTACACACCCCTTTTCTGCGGGAAGGCTTGGGACGAGGTTCGCGAGGAGTCACCTTATGACCTTTGTTTAAGCCAACGGCTAGACCAGACTTCTGTGGTTTAACCATTTTTTATAAAACAGGAACTGTGAAGAGAAATTCACGAAAAAAAAAAAAAAAAAAAAAAATTTTTTTATCAACCTGTATGTATCACGTGAAACAATATACATACACACGATAACAATGCTCGCACATGATTGTAACCCGAACTGATATTTCTAGAATACAGATTATGTTTAAAAACACTCTAACTCCTTTGGACGTAAGTTGTAAGCGGTTTCAAACTTCGAAGCCAATGAGCAATCACCGGTCGACCACCCTTCCGCATTAATTACCCATCATTATTATAAACGTACTCTCGAAATCCTCCTCGACGGGCAGTCATCTTTTTCTTTATGTCAGTGTCATCATCGTCCACAACAGTAATGATAGAAACAAAGCGTTTACAACCACAGATAGATGCTAACGACGAAGAGGATAGTCCTACGGATACAACTAACCCTGCATTTCCAGATGAATCTCCAACTCTCCCTCCAACTCCCGGAGATACTAATGGCCTAGAAAATTCTGACCCAACGCCAACACGTCCATTATCACCCCAAAGTCAGAGTTCTCAACACTCTACACTTGCTTCTCTAACACGACCTCCCAATAGACCAGTTCTTAATTTGCATAACACCGCCTCATCTTATGCTACCAATCCTCCAAATTATTTTCAGGTAACTTCTCCGAAAATCACACCACCACTCCCTCAAGCCAATGCGTTCACCACTGGTCCCTCCTCCCCTGGTCGATCATCGAATCGAATTGTAGCTACACACCCTATACCTAACCGCGCAGTCGATAATCAATCCTCGATAACACGACGACATCATAGCCATAATCATCGAGGAGAAGGTAGAAAAAATCACCCAGGCGAATCTAATATATCCATAGCAGCTCCAGTTCCTCATGCGCCAGCTCCATCTATGTATTGGTCGAAGATTAAAACCTTCGGCAGGCCACCCAAGGCACTCAGAGCACATACGGTGAATCTAGTAGGAGAGTCAATGTACGTTTTTGGAGGATGTGATGCACGTGTTTGTTTTAACCACGTATATGTGTTTGATGCAGGTGCGTATATGTGTTAATTTTTGGAAATTTATTTTCAACATCTTCTAACAATACTGTTCTATACTAAAAACATTTTATCTAATTTAAGATACCATGTATTGGAGTAAGCCGAGAACTCTTGGGGAACCACCTCCAGCATGTCGGGCTCACTCGTCCACACTCGTGGACAAAAAATTATTTATTTTCGGGGGCGGTGACGGCCCCGTTTACTATAACGATTTATATATTTTTGATACTGGTAAGCAATTATGAGCATTTTGTCGCCCATGCAATATCCTTCGGAGATGCAAAAATTAGAACAAGGGAAAACACCTCTAATTCATTTACCTTCTAGAAACATTGACGTGGACCAAACCTCAAACTTCTGGTGATATTCCATCCCCTCGCAGAGCTCATACCACCGCATATTATAATGATAGTATTTATGTCTTCGGTGGTGGTGATGGTGCTCGCGCACTTAACGATGTGCATATCTTAGGGATATCGGATTTAAACAACCTGGTATGGAAGAGACTAGAATTAAAGGGGCGGCCTCCAATATCTCGGGGGTATCACACTAGCAATCTCGTCGGAAGCAAATTGGTCGTTTATGGTGGGAGCGACGGTCACGAATGTTTTAGTGATGTTCATATATTAGATCTTGGTGAGCCATTAACATAAAAAACTTGATTTGACACATGAGAATGTAACCGGCCCAAGACTTACTCACTCACATCCTCTTAGAAAAAAACACATGGACCCAAATAGATGTCGCTAACTCGCATAAACGGCTTTCGCACACAGCAACTCAGGTTGGGTCTTATTTATTTATCGTTTGTGGCCACGATGGAACGCGGTATACCTCCGAAGTTCAACTATTAAACCTAAGTACGTCTTAAACAACCAGATATATCTGTTGTTGGCATGAATTTATCTTTATTATTCGTTATCATTAACGCGAATTTGTTTTTAGTCACAATGGAGTGGGAAACTCGTCGAGTTTATGGTACCCCACCATCGGGCAGAGGGTATCACACCACAGTATTGTATGATTCACGGCTTTTCGTGTTTGGTGGATACGATGGCCACTCCGTCTTTGATGACGTTTATGTCTTAGATTTATCGGCTTGTGCTTACTTGCCACAAATTATCAACTTTCCCCTTCCAGAAAGAAACTAATAGTTTCATAAAAAAAAAAAAAAAAAAAAAAAAAAAATTTTTCCCAAAAATGAAAAAAAATGCGATCATTATTATTAATTATTAATTATGTTGAATATTAATTGAAGAAAACCCTTACAATAGTAGAATGTTGCTAATTTTTTTTTTTTTCTAACCAAAACTTTCCTTATACAACTTAGCAACGGCGATTCTTTTCTAAGAAAAAATAGTTCTTCATATATTAATTAGTTTACTCCTGGCGCCGCGCTTGAAATTTGAAGGCAGGAAAAAGTTGACGTGTAAATGAGGTTCGGGATAAAATGTCCTAATATTTATGTATTATATTTTCTTGGGATTTCGTTCTCAAATAAAAATTCACCTTAATAATTACTTTCTCGAAGTGATCAACCATCATTTTACTGCTTAACGAAAAAAATTTTTTCCAAGGATGCTTTGATCCAGCCCTTATTTTAAAATTTCAAACTTTATTGAGCTTGATGCGTAAATAATTTGAATATATTTCCTTAAAAAAGAAAATAATAATAATAATGTATTTTAATTTAACAAAAAATAAAATTCATATCTATACTTTGTTACAATTAAAATAAATAATTGAGTCAAAGATATATGGAAAAGAAAACTTTCTTTAAATATTAACAGCAATCCATAATAACCTAACTGCAGATTAAGGAAAAAAATAAAATAAATAATCGAGCATTATGGTGCACTTTAATTCCAGTCGGAATTATAAACATTTGGTTCAAAACGCGTCACAGCACCTTACTATATGAATTATGGCATATTTTGAAAGTTTGTATTTAACTTATTTTATAATTTTCTAAATATATCATAATACCATTCGTATTATAATGCCTTATATCTAATAATTATTTTTTTAAAAAAAAATAAAAAAAAATCTTTTTTATAATTAATTATTGCAATCATATTATGATGATAAATTTTTATTGAGATATTAAAAAAACATTTACAATATTATATGAACTTTCAAATTATGGCTAACTCATTTTTTTTTTATTTTTTTTTTAAAACCCTCTGTCAGGCTAGGTATATATGCTTTATTAAACATATATATACTTTATATTAGAAAATGTATTACTAAAGTTAAGTCTCTATCTAACTCACTTGTCTCTATTTTAAAGAAATATTAAAACTCTAAATGCAACTTTAGAAGTGATTTATCACTTCATTAGTAGTTCAGATAAAAACCCTTTCAACTGTTAACTTTATTGCCTACAGGTCACTACTGTAGATTACCCTATAAGGTTCTGACAAAGTTTAAAATCCAACCATTTCATTTCATACTTCACTTTTCCTATTAGAATTTCTTGATAGTGGATCTTTTTTCTTCATGAGCATAATTTTCTGACTTGAAAAACATAGAGGTTTTCTTGTCTTGTTCTCTCTATTGATTTCTTGTATTTGTTTCCATTTGATTATCTTTTCACATCTTTTGTTCCAAACTTTTTTTCAGACTTAATTACAGATTTTTTTTTTTGCATTTTTATTATCCACTTTTTTGCTATTCTTTCTATACATTTACCTTGGCATTTTAGATTTATCATTTCTAGAATAATATTTGTTTTTATAAGACCAGTACAGAAACTTAGTATATCTTGACTAGTTTTAGAGACCTGTTTTACTACTTTAAAGATTCACTTGTTAAACTCTTCTATTTCTTCTCAATTATTGATGATCAACCTGTAATTTTTTTCTTTAACCTTTCTCTTTCTTTCCTATAATAACTCTTTAAAGTTTCTGATAATTCCATCTACTTTTTTATTTAATGCATCTTTTAGTTGATTCTTATAAATTGAACATTCTAGCAAGTGTTTTATAGTTTTATCTTGTTGACTACATACAATACATCTCACTTGCTTATATAGGTTTAGTCTTCTAATAACCAACTTACTTAGAATAGATAGCTTATTATTGACCAGTTTAATAAGAAAGCTTCTTTACTGGGATTGTTTAAAAGATGTATCACATATATGCTTATTATTAACCCTTTTCCATACTTGATCCTATATGTGAGCCTGGTATTCTGAAATCTGCTGATTCTATTTTTGCTCTATTCTATTTTATTGTATTCACTAATAGACTATTGTCTTATTATTAATGTTCTTAATAAACTACCTAATTGAATTATTTAGAGTTGTCCCTTATCACTTGATTTTAGTAATAATTTTATGTAAAGTAAGGTTTTTCTATTCAATCAGTAAAAATTTTAGAGCTTCTTTAGCTAAGATATTTGTTTTTTCATTATAAGAATCATTTGAGTGCACTTTGACTTTTGTAAGCTTTAGATCTATATTTTTCTTCTTTATTAACTCTACCATGTATGTCCAGAGGGACCAATTTTTTTCTTTGAGCCATCTCTTGTATATCTTTCTTGTATCTTCTTTTTCTAAAGATTTTCACTTGAAAATACATACTTGACTATTTGTAAAAATCTCTACTGTGCTTTCAATTGAAACTATCAAAAGTATTGTTATGATTGTAATCAATTCAACTTTTGTAGATAAGGACCACTTGTTTACTTCTATTTGAAACTTGCTTTCTTTTCTATTTTTTTGATCTGAATCCAAGCTATTTTCACTTTATTTTTTCTTTACTATAATTAATAAGTAATCCATCAAAATAGAAGATTAGCTTTCTTTAAATTTCAGATTACATTAAAATATAGTTATCAGATAATCTTGATATACTCTTTTTTTAATATTTTCTCTGATAATGGATTTTTCTCAGGTTTCAATATCCATGTAATTTACTCTATTATTTTGAATCTTGAATAAACTTTGGTTTCTGTAAATCACTTTTTTAATCCTTTTTTAAGTGCTGACCTAGATTTAGAGATTTTTAAATCTCATGTTCTTCTGGTGAACTTTTTTGTATTGAAATATGGTACTGTATATATCTTAGCTATTCCTCTTTTATTATGCAGTCACTATTTAGTATTGTGCTTTTTGAATATTCTAAACATTTTTGTATATTAGTCTCTTAATCATTATTGATACTACAACTGACAAAGTACTCCACTATCATAACATTTTCCTTTTTTTCATATCTTAATTTCTACCAAGTTACTTGATTTCTTTTACTTCTTATTACTATTCACAATTTTTTCTACTTGTCTCAATTAAGTTCTATTTAAAGTATTCTGGTTTTCATTTCATATAATTTTCTCTCCAGGATTTTATAAGCTGCTTTAATTGTTCTCCTAAAAGATTTTTGACTATAATTTGAAACCATTCTGATATAGATCCTTTGCTTATATCTTGCAGAAGCTGAAGCATTTGTTAGTCTCTTATTTTTTTGGTTTCCTGATTGATCAGCTGATCTAGATACATCAGTTGATTATTTCTAAATGATAGTATAACTTTTTTATTTTCTTCTGGTATAAGATATTTTTCGATTCAAATATTTCTCTTTTTTCATTTAAAGATATCTTACCATTTTCAACTATGAAACATTATTCCCATATCTTTAGCAATTCTGGTTACTTGGAGTGTGAAGTTGCCTTTGTCTGTTTAGTGATTTAAGAATTTGCAAATTAATAAATTGAGTATTTCTCAATTTTTGATCTGTGCTTGTTTGAGTCTAATAATTGATGTGATTTTTGCTGGTCCAGAATTATTTAATCTATTACAAAGTCCTGTCACTTAACTTTCTCTTTGTAGTATTTAAACACTTTTCAAATTATAGATATTTGGATAGTAAATTACACTGTTGGGCATAGATCTGTATAAACCACTCTTATTCTTGAAAAGTTTTCTGTATACTGTTATCAAAATGTTATATATTTTCCAGGTCAATATACTGTGTTATATTTTAAATTCTATTCTAGGTATTAATACTCTATTCAGAATATAGAGGGCTTATTTGTCTATCATCTTCTTATATTTAAGGGCTCTTAAGACTACATTGACTTCTTTAAGCACTTGTTCTTTAAGTTCTATTGTTGTTTTTTTATTGCTATTCAGATTTCTAAGAATCTAGTCTATT
Source organism: Acaulospora colombiana (assembly GCA_910592055.1). NCBI lineage: Eukaryota > Fungi > Glomeromycota > Glomeromycetes > Diversisporales > Acaulosporaceae > Acaulospora > Acaulospora colombiana. Next base: position 9,768 of record CAJVPT010005881.1, read on the forward strand.
CTATTTTATCAAGCTCTTTAATTACTTCTTTTTCAATACCTATTTTCACTTTTTCTGAATAGTAATTAGAAATGTTAATAGTGATCAAGACTGATTTATTGCCATTTATTTGAAAATTATTGACTTTGTAAAAGATTCTTGCAGTTTTTAAAATCATTTCCATATTCCCCTTAGATCTTTCTATCTATGTTGTATTATCCATGAAGGCTATAGCTGCATGTCTTGATTCTAGCCTTCTTGTGGTCTATTTTTTTAGATCAGAGTTCTATGTAACTAATATTTTGTATCCTCTTTATATATTGTTCTGAATTTTGCAAAAGAAAGGATCATAAAAAATTTTTCAAAATAGAGATGAGATGGTTTCTCTTTGATTGATTCCATTTCCAGCTACTATTGATTCTGTGAGATTTTTTTCAAATATAACTCAGAATTCACTATTTTTAAAGAGGCTCATTATAATCTTTATAAAACCTTTTGAAGCTTTGATTCTTTCTATTACTTTTACTAGCATATTTAAACTAATTGTATTATATGCTTTACAGTATCTTGAAAAAGTATCCACAGTTCCTTTTTGTTTTTTCTGACATCTTCACAAATGTTGTTAAGAATTTGAATTGGTTTTACTATACTTTCTCCTAACAGCCCTGCATAGTTCAATCCTTTGAGAATATTATTGATTTTATAAATATTTTCTATTCTATTAATAAGGATTTTTATAAAATACATTCTTATGACCTTTAGTAAGATGATAGGTTTGATATTTGAGAGTTCACAACCCCAAGGTTTAGGTTTAGCTATAGAATATATATAACTTTGTTTTCAATATTTCAGAGTAACTTCCTATCTTAAGAAGTTATTTAACATTCTTCTCAAGAAATTTTTTCCCTCTTGACTTAACCTTTTCAGCATTTTATAACTGATTTAAGATTTTCCTAAAGCTTTGTTATTGGGAAGTGTTTTTAGTGTTTTACTTAGTTCTTCTTGTGAAATTAGTTTGAGTAGTTCATTGTACCAAGCTGTTTGGATATATTCTTTTGGTTTATATTCTTCTTCAAATTATAGTTAACTCATTTTTATATATTATTAGTTAAAAAACTATATTATTTAATTAATTTAGATTAAACAAAACAGAGTCTCAATTAGATACTATAAGTTAGATTTAAAAAAACAATATTTTTCTTTGTTGATAAATTGGTTTTATCAGAATCATTATTAATAATTTGTTATTATAGATTATTTCAAAAACTATAAATTATTTAATAATAATAATGATAATTTAAAAAATTTTTAAAAGATTTTTATTTGAATAAATAACTTTTTTTCAAAAAAATTTTGCTTGATTAGAATATTTTTTAATTTTAAATTATTTATAAAACTTATTTATTAATTATTAGAACTATATATTATTTAAGAAACTTGTTGTTTTATATTTTTAGAATAAAAGATTATTTTATTTTATTTTTTTTTTAACTCACAATTTAGAATAAAAGATTATATATTATATTTTTATTTATAAAACTTATACTTTTTTTTTTTTTTTAAAAAACCACAATTGGTATTAGATGCAAGCTTTATTTAAGAATTAACTTAATTTGACAGATAATTAAATTCTATAGTAGTTACATTAATCATCTTCTACAAATCATATCACTAGTCGAAATTATATCATTCAGCTGCTAAATTATTGTCGAATTTGGTAAAATTTAATAATAAAAATATTGACGAATTATTTACGATTGCTGCCATTCAGCATTAAAAATATCAGTATTCTGCGAAAAAAAATTCAACACAAAATCCGGCAATATTGTAACAAAAAAAAAATTTTGCGGTAAAAAATTCAGCAAAAAAATTGATACTGCGGCAAAAAATTCGGCAAAAAAATTGATACT
>CAJVPT010005882.1:0-11652 GCA_910592055.1 Acaulospora colombiana
ATTTCTTTGACTTCTTATCACTATCCACGATTTTTTCTGCTTGTCTTGATTAGATTCTATTTTGAAGTATTCTGGTTTCCATTTTATATAGTTTTCTCTCCAGGATCTTATGAGTTGCTTTAGTTGTTCTCCTGAAAAATTTCTGATTATAATTTGAAACCATTCTAGTATAGATTCTTTGCTTGTATTTTGTAGGAGCTGAAGCATTCACCAGTTTCTTATATTTTTTTGTTTCCTGATCAATCAGCTAGTTCAAATACATCAGTTAATTGTTTTTAAGTAATAATATGGCTTTTTTATATTCTTCTGGTATAAGATATTTTCTAATTCAAATATTTCCCTTTTTCTATTAAAAAACATCTTTCCATTTTCAACTATGAAACTTTATTCTTATATCTTTAGCAATTTTGATTACTTGAAGTGTAAAGTTGCCTTTATCTGTTAAGTGACTTAATGATTTGCATGTTAATAAATTGAGTGGTTCCTAATTTTTTATCTGTGCTTGTTTGAGTCTAATAATTGATATAATTCTTACTGGTCTAGAATCATTTAGTCTATTGCAAAGTCCTGTTACTTGATTTTCTCTTTGTAGTATTGAGATACTTTTCAAATTATGAATCTTTGGATAGTGAATTACGTTGTTGGGCATAGATCTGTACAAACTACTCTTATTTTTGAAAAGTTTTTTATATGCCATTGTTAGGATATTGCATATTTTTCAGAACAATATACTATATTGCATTCTAAATTCTATTATAGGTATTAATACTCTATTCAGAATATAGAGAGCTTGTTTATCTATCATATTTTTATATTTAAGGACTCTTGTGACTATATAGACTTCTTTAAGCACTTATTCTTTAAGTTTTATTGCTATTTTTTTATTACTCATCCAGATCCCTAAGAATCTAACTTATTCTATTCTATCGAGCTCTTTGACTACTTCTTCTTCAGTATCTGCTTTTACTTTTTCTAAATAGCAATTAGGATTGTTAATAGTAATCATGACTGATTTGTTGCTATTTTATTGATAATAATTTGCTTTGTATAATATTCTTGCAGCTTTCAGGATCATTTCCATATTTTTCTTAGACTTTGCTATTCATGTTGTATTATCCATAAAGGCTATACTATAGCTGCATGTCTTGATTCTAGTCTTCTTGTAGTCTGTTTTTTTAGATCAAGGTTCCATGTAACTGATATTTTGTACTTTCCTTGTATATTATTCTGAATTTTGCAAAGAAAAGAATTATAAAAAATTCTTCAAAGTAGAAGTGAAATGGTTTCCCCTTGGTTGATTCCATCTCTAGCTACTATTAATTCTGTGAGATCATTTTCAAATATAATACAGAATTCTCTATTTTTAAAGAGATTCATTATGATCTTTATGAAACCTTTTGGAGCTTTGATTCTTTCCATTGCTTTTATCAACATGTATAGACTAATTGTATAATATGCTTTTACAGTATCTTGAAAAAGTATTCACAGTTTCTTTTTATTTTCTCTAGCATTTTCATAGATGTTGTTGAGAATTTGAATTGGTTCTGCTATACTTTCTCCTAGCAGCTCTACATAGTTTGGTCCTTTGAGAATATTATTAGTTTTACAAATATTCACCATTTTATTGATAAGACTTTTGATAAAATACTTTCTTGTGACCTTTAGTAAGATAATAGATCTAGTATTTAAGAGTTCACAATCCCAAGATTTAGGTTTAGTTATAGAAATATATGACTCTGTTTTCAATGTTTTGGAGTGACTTCCTATCTTAAGAAGTTATTTAATATTCTTCTCAAGAAATCCTTTTTCTCTTGGCTTAATCTTTTCAGCATTTTATAACTGATCTGAGATTTTCCTGAAGCTTTGTCATTGAGAAGTGTCCTTAGTGTTTCACTTAGTTCTTTTTGTGAAATTGATTCAAGTAGTTTGTCATATTAAGCTATTTGGATATATTTTCTTGATTTGTACTCTTCTTTCAATTCTTCTAATAAACTGTTATGGATAGCATTTTTTTTTCTAAAACCTCATAGTGATACCATCTTATTGTCTTTTCTATTTTATCTTTTTGTGTTGTGATGTATTTATTATCTCTTTGTTTAATCTTAATTCTATCTAATACTATTTTGCTTTTGTTCAGTTAGTTAGGGAGCTGATTATCTATCTTTGATTGTTTCTCAAATTATCACATTTCTGTTTTAGAGCAGTTTTAATGCTATCTCTTGTTTTTTTAGCTTTCAATCTTTGACATATAAATTTGAGACCTTCTATAGTATCTTGGATATCTTTTTTCAAGGATTTCCATAGCATATTAGAGATACTATGCTGGATACAATAATTTTCAATTCGATAATTTGATCTATGAATATTATTATGTTTTTCTATAGCTAAGCTAAGGGACTGTAGCTTATCTATTTCTTTTGATGTTTCTACTTTGTTGTTAAGTTTTTTAAGTTATAGTGCTTTTTTATAACTGATGAATTAGTATTATGTTTGTAATATTTTTCTTCTGATTGAATTATTTTTTTTATTGTCAGTTTATTAAAGACTGCTTTATATAGCAGTTTCTCAAAGGTTTTTCACAGTTTGTTGCCTGATCCTCCTTTTTATCTTGATTGGGTTCTTCTTAAAGCAAAGGTTCTAATAATATTTTAAATTTATGGTCTACACTTTTTCAAAAGGCTTGCTATTGTAATGGAGATATTTCATTTATATCAATTCTTCTTAATATATTTGTAAAAGATTTTGTGATTCTACTTCTTGTGAAAAGATCTTTATCATGTAATATTATTAGAAGCATGATATGGTCATTTCTCATAATGTCTTCCATGTCTTGATTATCAAAATGGAGTAGTTAATAATTTATTAGACTAAAAGAAATTCAAATATAGTCTATTCTACTATTACTTGTTAGGTTTTTCCTTATTGAAGTTTTCTCTTTGCCTTCCTATGTAACTTATATATCTATAAAGTCTCATTTATCAAGAAAATTAAATAATAGGATCTCAAGTCACAATGATGGTTTTAAGCTTGCTTTGAAAGAGGACTTTTTATTTTTCAATGGATTATAGACTGCATTAAAGTCTTCCATTACTATTGTATGAAAGACTTGTTTATGTTTTCTTTTAATATGATTAGTTAACTTATCCTATACCATTTTATATCTCAGTTTATCAGAAGGAATATAGATTTGTATGATACAAATTTTTTTTCTTTTTATAAGTATGTTGATGGCAATAATGTAATCTTCTTTTTTTTCTACTGATGCAACTTTTTTTTTTAAAATCTCTTCTAATTAAGAGACCAATTCTTACTTCAAATGGTATATTTTTATTGGTACTATAAAAGTATTTGTAATCTTTCTAGTTAATAAATGTCCACTATATATTGACTTGCATTAGTTTTGTTTTGCATAATCCCAATATGCCTATTCCTTGTTCTAGTATCTCTTCAATTAGGTTTTGTTGTTTTGTTATATCTGTTATCCCTCTGACATCATGTGTACCAATCCTGATTACCTTTTTATCTATATCATCTTCTCCCTGGATTTTCTTGAATAGTTTGTGTCTACTACTATTATTTAAAAAATCTTTTTGTCATCTTTTAAAAATGTTGAAATGTCTAGATGCTCATTTTTTTTAACTCATTATTGTTTATTAAAGTTCATTTGTTGCCCATATTTATGATTTTTGATAAGGAGGCAGTGAATTCTTGCTCTTCTTGATTGCTATCAAGAACTGGTGCACCTTTAGAACTGGTTTGATTCTCTATTACTTAGTCTTGATCTTTTGAAGACTATTTGTCCCTCTCAAGTATCTATTCTAGAATATAGTCTTTCAAGATTGGCTAAAATACTCTTAAAGGGATCTTGAGAGCTTTCTATTTTGGATCTTCTCTTATCTTCAAGGAAATTCTGTCTATTGCTTTGCTAATTTCTAATTGATTCTCTATTGCTTCCTGTTGCAGGATGTTCTCTTTTTTTGTTCTTTTCTCATTCTATTCTATTATTACTTCTGTATCTGATTTGTCTCTGGTTTCTAAAGCTATAATAACTTGGCAAGGTGGAAATAGAATCGGTTGATTTATTATCTGATTGTGTGTCCAATGTTGATTCATTATCTACTTCTATGCGAGTGGACCTAAATCTTGTATTTCTATTTTTATCTTTAAGATTTTATCTTTCCATTTTGGAAGTATGTTTGATACTTCAAGAGAAACGAATTCCTGCAAAAAAATAAACTACTTGAACAAAAGTATCACATATTATTTATTTATTTATTACATAAAATTTTACATAATAATTCTATTTAAAATTTTAATATGTTATATTTTATATAATGAAACATCTATATATAAATCAATATTCTGTTGGCCTTCCATTATTCTTAATAACTGTTTCTATTTTTTATGATATACTTTCTATATAATTAATTAATTGATTTTTTGAAATTTTACTTTGTAATGCAGTTTCTAATTTTTTTAACTTTTTTATATTTTCAGATCTATTTCTTATTTTTCTTTTCAATTCAGACCACAAATGTTCAATTAGATTTAAATCAGGAGATTGACTTGGCCAATCAGATAAAATTCTAATTTTATTTTCTAAAATCCATTGTTGAACATTTTTAGCAATATGAATTGAAGTATTATCATTTTGAAACAAATATTCTTTATAATTAAAATTACTATTAATTAAAGGTAATAAATGTTTTACAAGTATTTTAATATAATATAATCTATTTAATTTACCACTTACTTTTACTAATGGATCTAATTCTTTACCTAAAAAACATCCCCATACTATTATTCTTCCACCTTCAAATTTTACTGTTGGAACAATATTTTCAATATTATATCTTGTATCAGGAGTTCTTTAAACATGATCAGGACCATTATTTTTAAATATTGTAAATCTGCTTTATCACTCCAAATAATAGTTTTCCATTTTTGAACTGTTCAATCTTTGCTTTCAATACATCATTTTAGATGATTTTCTCTTTGTTGTCATTTAAAATGGTTTTTGAGCTAATATACAAAAAAAAATATTTATTTTATGCAAATTTCTCTAATTGTCTTGGTAAAAACTTCAATATTGGTTTTTTCAATAAATTTGTTTTTAATTTATTCTACAAATTTCTTGTTATTTTTTTTAACAATTTTTTTTAAAATGGTTTTGTCTTTAGAAATCAATAATTTTGGATATCCAGTTTTAGAAAAAGTAGCAAGATTGTTTTTATTAAAATAATTTTTAATTGTATGAGAAACAATTGTTCTATGAATTTTAAGAAGTGTTGAAATTTTTAATAAGAATTGTTTATCTTTATAGATACCTATAATTTCATTACATTAATTTTCAGTTAAGTGATACATTTTTGAAATTAAAAATACTAAAGGGTAGAAGTATTTATACTTAATTTAATATTTACCTATTGAAAAAACATGAAAATTGAACATGTGCTTTTCAAAATATAAACAATAACATATTAAAATTTTAAAAAAAATTATTATGTATGTTTTTATATAATAATAAATTTAAGATATGCAATACTTTTGTCCATATAGTGAATATTGTTTGCATGTCTTATCTCTTTCTTATTTTATTTTGAAGCAGACTACTGTAAAGTTACACTTCTTGAAGGTATAGAGATCTTTGGATGTTGTTATGGATTATGTGGGTGATGCAATTTACGTGTAATGGTCTAGAATCCAAAAACCTGAAAGTCTGGCATGAAAGATTGATTGTCGCAAGGTAAGAAACTATAGATAAGGCTCAGATACTAATAAGAAAACTATGTGTATCTGAAAAGTATGGAAAGTTTAGTAAAGCTTAGGGTTAGTATAGTCGATTATAAAGTAGATAGTCCATTGTTAGTTAAAAAAGTATAAATAGCTTACTAATATATGCCAAAAAGGTAGAGCTGAATGTGTTAGGAAAACAGCCTTCACTGAGAATAGAAATAAGAGTTAGTGATATACTAAAGAAACAGAACGCAATAAAGAGACACTTACCTTCAGCCAAGTCAATCACCACACCTTTGCCTTCCCTAAGTATTCTTTATAGGAGGTGTTCTCTTCTTTGTGAGTATTTGTGAGATGTCTGGATTACGTGAGTCACTACAGATTAGTGATGGACTCACCAGGATAGCCCATGACAGTATATAGAATGCCTTAGCTTGAGTACTATTAAATACTTTAGTTATCAAGCTAGTATAGATTTTGTCAGTACCTAGAAATCTTGCTGAATTATCATTTCTCTCAATTAATATATAATTGATTTCATTGTCATTGAGCTCAAACTTAGAGAATATAGCTCTTGACATTTCTATACTGATTAGAGTTATCCAGATTGTTTCAGGATTTAAGCTAAGATACTCATGCCATTTGATATAAGCCTTTGCCTGTGGTTTTATGTTTACCTTGTAGATATGAACATTTTGAACTTCTTCATATCTTTTTAGATGTGTCTTTATAAGGTTTTTATTGACTTTATGATCCACATCTATTAGATATACATGTCAGATCCCAGTATTCTCTTTGGTTTTAGGTTCTTAAAAAACTTTTTTGTCTAGGTTTCTTTTTGATTTCTGTTTCTTGAGGATAGCCAGGGGTGTTATGTATTGAATTGCAAAGTAGTCTTCTTTTCAGTTAACTTCTTTAATGTATCTTATAATGTCTTCTTCATCTTGTACCTAAAAAACTAACCATTCATTTTCATTAATAAATTCTTTTCTTAACAGGCTTCTTTTTTCTTGTAGAAGTTTGAGAATATTGCCTAAGTATACTTTGATTTTGTTTTCTGTTTCTCCTAGAATATTGATTGCCATTGCTTCTAATCTATAGGTTTCTTTCTTCTTTATAAAATATAAATTTATTGATGGTGCCATGTCTCTATTTCTAGTAGTATAAGAGCTGTGTTCACTAATACATTATATTTTGTCTGTTTCTTGAAGTTTCTATAATTTTAACTCTTCTATCTCCTGTGCACATATCATTGTTACTTCATTTTCTACTATTAATTTATTATTTACTTATTCAATAATCTCTATTGATTGTCACTCTGGTTTAATATGGTTTACAGGATTTTTGATAATTTCCATGAACTTGTCTTTGATATAAGATTATAGAGGATCTTTTTTTATCCCTTTATCTTGTTACCAAAGATATATAATATGCTGAGTTAAAATTCTTTTCTTGTAAAAAATTGTCACATCAACTCCTAATATCTTAGCTATAATGCTATTTAAAATTATATATATATCTGGTGATGAGGCTATTGATCTATTGGATTCACTATTTCTTAGTTGTAGTAATTGTTGTGAGACCTATAGGGTAGAATGTTCATTGTATTTTTTGAGAGGTTAATTAGAATATTTACTATATTCTCTTCTCTCTTATTGACTATTTGTAATATATGTTGTGCTCTATTCATATTTACTGGCACAATTCTATTGATAAATCACATGAATACTTATTTGTATTTATTGATGGTCTATTTTTAGATCACAGATAAACCTTTCTGAGATTGTTATTATTTATATATTTCAATTAGATAATAAAGAAAAACCTTGTTTATTGTTTTTATATGTTTATTTGTTTATATTAATAATTCTATTTTACTTTTGAGAGTTGCTGTCATGCTTGTGTAGAGTATCAATCAACTTTTTTAGATAACAAGTAATATATGTATATGTATATTTTGCTTGTCACTTTTATGTGTATACTTGTTTTGCTTGTCTGGTTTTTACATGTTCATGTTCACATAACAAGATAAGGGATAGATATATTGTTTATATATATATGTACATTTAGATTGTTTTGTCTTTAGGAAACTTTGATATTCTTTTAGGCCTTTAAGTAACTGGAGCAACTTGATTTATCGAGTAGGCTTAATTGCTTTTTAGGTTCCTTATAGTGTTAAGAAAGATATTAACCTATACTAGCTTGGCTGTAAGTTATGTAAAGTTAATATTGGCTCTCTTTTACTGATTGTAAATCAGTTTACAGGTCTTTTTTCTTTTTTCTAAAATTTTTATGAAAAAGAAGTAAAAAAAATTAGTAAAACAGTGTATACTTCTTTCCTTGATGTTTCTGGATAACTTGTTGTATGTATATTAAAAGTACTTGGTAGCTTGATTTAAAGAATTGTTGTATATATGTTGAAAGTACTTGATAGTTTGGTTTAAAGAATATGTTGTTTTTCCTTGTATATTTAAACTGATTTACTTTTTTCAAGAAAATTATCAAAAAAGGAAATTTTTGAAAAAAATGAGGATCAGTGGAAAGAGTTTATACAGTATATATATATATAGTATTATCAATATATCTTTATTTTTTTTTATTTTTTTTTTTAACGTGCAGTCAGGTCAGTATGATGTGTCTTTATTGTATATATGTTAAATATTTACAAATTGTTGCGACTTTCTTATACTGACTCACTTGTTATGAAAAAACTATTTCTCTAAATGCAACCTAGAGAATGATATTTGCTCTTTTACTAATTTGGATAATTTCTCTAATTAATAAAATCATTGCCTACAGGTCATTACTATAGATCATTCTAAGTTCTGTCTACAGTTAAAAACCAAATCACTTCATTCTATGACAAACCCAATCTTTAATAATTATTGTATAATTCTTTTCTTCTATTTCTTTGATGTCCTCCAGGTTCGAGTCCTCTGGAGGTAATGGTAGTTCTTTTTGGTCCTGTTCAGTCTATTCATTAAGTCTGGGCTTGAATCTTTTGTTTTTTTGTCCTCTTCTGTAATATTATACTTCTTTTCTTATTCTATTACTTTGACACAGTGAGTATTCCAAATCTCCTTTTTAAAGTTTGCTCTCATTTTCTGATAGAGTTTATCAATTATACCCTGTGTATTTGCTGGTGGAATCTTGAGCTACTCTTTGAGATACTTCTTCAAGGAGGTGGTTTTGCTTTCTTCTATGTATCCATAGATGGTATTGAAAAGGCCCCTGTCAGATTTCTGGATCTCTTCTAATCATTTGTTTGTCCAGTTACTTATTTTGGGTTGAACTTCTTTCTTCTATTTTATTTCTTTATCAATGAGTTTATTGATCTTTTCATTTGCTTTCCACCATAAGTTCTTCTGAGTTTTCCTAATGGCTAGGCATTCAAAAAAATGTCCTAGTGTCTCTTTATGAAGTTCACATACTGGGCAAGTGGTTGTGATATACACATCTGATTTCCTCTTCTTAAGTATCTATAGGACTGAAAGTTCATTGTGAATTAAGTTAGTTAGAAAGCTTTTATCTTTATTGGTTTTGAAAGAGGTATTGAAGGTATTGGTCAGATTGAATTGGTTCCAAAAGGTTGGCCAGTCTATAATTTTTCCATTTTGGATCCAAAGATTTTGGATCCATTTTTGTGTTGTCCAGTCTAATCCAATTTTTTTCTTATTGAACATTTTGATGAAGTCTCTGATACTAATTTCTATTATGTATTTTTCCCATGTTGCTATTGTGAGGACTCTTTTTAGCTCTGGTAGCTGATGCCAAGTTATTGAGTTCTTCTGCCTGGCCTGTTTGGCAAGTAAGTCTATTTGATTGTTGAATCTATTAGTTTTGTGAACTTTGACCTTTAGGATTTTCAGATTCAAATCTTTCTTCTTTATTAGGTCCTTGATCTTATTTCAAAATGACCAGTTAGTGATCTTTATCCATCTTCTTGTAGATGTCTCTATTTGTAAGCAGATAGATTTCCATACTTTGACTGTAGTATTACAATCAGTGTAAATTGTAACTGTTATATTTTGGGAACTGTATATAGTGCAGTAAGAATTGCTAGTATTTCAACCCTGGTTGTTGATAGCCATGTGGATACTCCTGCTAAGAACTGTTTAACTATTTTGTCTTCCTCTATTATAATCCAAGCTAAACCCATTTCTAATTCACAATCTGTCATTCCTTTTTTATAAGAACCATCTGTATAGAATATAAGCTAATCAGCCATATTCCTTTTGTTGTATCTTAAGATGCTCTTAAGTTTATCTCTGTGTTCTTCTGTTTGTATGGCTTTTTTTATTAATGTAATATCCCAGTCTTCTACTTGAATCTTTACTTCGACTGGTCTGGAAGTTGGTAGAGCTATTGTTTACTGAAATGTATTTGTCTGTCAGTCTATAGAGTTTCCTGATAGAAAAATGTGCTTTTTTTCCCTTAGATTATTATGTTGATTGAGCTGTGGAAGGAGATAGATCTGTGACCAGACTACTTCTAAAGGTTGCTCTGTACTATCTGATTGAAGATGAGTATTATTACTAGTAGAATCGTATACTAGCTAATATAGGGGAAAATAGATTTTGTTGTTTATAAATGTTGTATTTCCCTATGTATCTGTTGGAGTATTAGCCTGAACTGCTCAGTAAATCTTCCTTCTATCTAGATTTGTTAGAAATGCCACAGTTTATATATTATAAACTGTTCATTCAAACCCATGTAAAAAGTTTCGTAGGAGATCTTGGTTTACTGTTATTTTTTTTCTCACTTTTTTGTATCAGAAAAGAACTGGTCCCTTGCATCTCCATTCCTTAAGTGTCATTGTGATAGTATTGATAAGCTGATCTTATATTTTCATAGTGATAGAATGGCTTTTCCATATTCTTTATCCTTTTGTAATATAGATTTGATTGATAAAATACTTTCTTGATAATCGAATATATTTTTCCATCTCCAACTTTGAAAAGTAACTTGTATGCTATTTGCTAGAGCCAGTGTCATAGCTGCCAAGTTTTCTTTCATTAGCTTGTAAGAGTCGATAGATTGCTTAGAATATTATCTGGCTCCCAACATTTGATTTGACTTTGTTTCAGTCTGATTATGGTAGCAATACCAGAGATCTTGTTGTTGTTAAGTTCGCAAAAAAGTATAGGTATATAACTTTCTGGTTGTATCTCCCAAATACTTTTGAAACCATATATTTCTTTGTTGTGAATACAACTGTTTGGGATTATTCCACAGACTAGGGTCTTGTCCTTGAATACTTTTCTAAACATGGCTGTAAAATCATTACATGGTTTTTCACTCAGGTATATGTGTTGTGTTCTATATTCTATTCTTGAAATCAGGATCCTATTGATAACATATCAGGCATGCTTTTCTGTCAGCTTCTTCTTGGCTATTACCTGAACTACTGTTCTGATCTCTGATTTTATAAGATTGACAGTGTCCTGATTTTTTTGTCTCGATCCTAACCAGATATCAAGAAATCTAGCCTGACCCTTCTTGTTGATTTCATGAACTATAGTATTCTCTGTTCTAGCCTAAACAGTCCCAGAGACTTGTGAGTTTCATTTAATAGTAAGGAAGATTGACTTTTCTGCATTAATCTGAGAGTTATTTGCAATATAGAACTTTTTTGCCTCTTCCAGGATCTTTTTCAGGTCTTCCTTGGATTTGGCAATCCAGGTTGTATTATCCATATAGGCAATTACTGCCTATCTTAAGAAGAGCTTCATCGTCTCTTCAGGTTTACTAAAGTTGGAAGATCATTCTTCTTTCATGGAATAACCCAGGTTGCTATTGTTTTGGATCTTGCATAAAAGTAGATCATAAAAGATTCTCCATAATAATAGAGAAATCGTTTCTCCTTGATCTATCCCATCCCCTGCCACTATTGGATTAGATAGTCCATTGGGAAGG
>CAJVPT010005883.1:0-11651 GCA_910592055.1 Acaulospora colombiana
TACCCACTGGAACCACCAGAAGTATTGTGACAATTGCTACAAGTTCAGCACATATTGAGGAGGGCCAATTGTCTACTTCTGTCTGAAATCTACTTCCTCTACCCATATATTCTATCTGGATCCATGCTGCTCCCATTTTTATTTCTTTCTTTCCATGATTAATGAGTGATCCATCGAAGTAGAAGATTAGTTTTTTAATATTGGATCTTAGATTACATTGGAGTATTTCTATTAGGTGGTTCTGATATACTTCTTCTATAACATTGTCTCTAATGATGACCTCTTCCTATATTTCGATATCTACTCAATTCACTATATTGGTTGAAGCTAAAGTTTGAGTGTTTGAATCCATATTAATAACCTTTTCTATTGTCTCTTCTAGTGATACCTTGGAGTAGGGGATTATTAGTTCTTGAGCTCTTCTAATTGACTTTCTTGTATTGAGATACAGTAATCTTGCAATTAACTGGAATAAAGATTGGATTAATATCAGATATCTTTATAATCTTATCAACTGCAAGAAGCTACCAAGTCAAAAAGGTTTGAAGTTCTAAAAAGAGTAAATATTGTACTGATGGAATGCTTAAAAGTATAGCAAGTTATTGTGACTTATTATCAAAAGATTTTAAAGGGAAGAGGAATTTGCAAAACATGCTGAAGTTTTAAATTTTGGGACAAATTAAAACAAATACAATAATATGATAATTAGATTAGTCTATAAAATTGTTTTAAGAAAAATTAAGAGAGTATTGTGTAATTTTTCTTAATAAACTAGTTATTATTTATAGTATATACAGTATATATATATATATTTTTAGCTGGCGAAGTCATGCCATATAGTTTTTATTTAATCATGGATACCCTCTTATATACACAAATTTAATTGTAAGAAAATACACTTATGATAGAGAAAAAACCAATGACTTAGTATCTTTCGAACCCTATGACTTGCTGCAGTTCACTCCAAAGGTGAATGTTAGCATGTCATGACTCTATTAATACTAATATCTATATAAAAAAGTGAGTTGAAATTAAAACTGTTCTGTAGAATATTTTTGATGTTTCTGTTAGTAAGCTCTATATACAATTGATTGGACCCTAGGATCTGATCCTCTGTCCCTTCCTTTGCCTCGCTTCCTGGTTTTCCCTTATTATTCTTGTTTTTGTTTACTTCATCTTTTTAGAGATACCCTGTAATTTTTTCCATTCTATCATCAGTGCACATCTCAGTTTCTATACTTCTCTTCTATCCTCCCAGAAGTGTGTTGTGGCTACAAGTATTGCAGTTTTTGTGGCCTTCGCATCCCCCACTATCTCTTCTGCTGTTTTCATAATTTGGTGCATGATTACTCCTCTTATTATGTCTCTCCATTCTATCTTGCATGCCCTATCTGGGTGTTTTACACCTGACAATGGTTCCAAAAGGCATTTTCATCTATCTTGTATCTGTTCTGTTTGTTTGTTGCCTTTTGCTTTTGTTGCATATTCTTTTGTGAGAAAGATTATGTATTTTTCCTTTAGTCTTGTTTTGTTAGGTCCACATGTAAAGGGGTGAATGTCCCTCTCTTTCTGTCTTTTGCAGACTATACAGGTTGGGTTTCTGTATAAATCTAGCTTTTAGGTATTCAAGTTTGTTATTGTTGGATGTTCATCTAGCCATGTTTTCCATCTGAAGGTTCTATCACTGTGGTCCTTGCGATCAGTCTGGAGCAATGTTATTTTAGATGGTATCAATGTCTGCATAGCATGTTCCAATCTACTTCTTTGGCCTTCTGTCCAGATAGCCATTTTTGGCTGCATCTTAGCGTTCTCCATTTGCTGACCCATTTAGTTTTAAGGATTGTTTTCCCTATTATCTTGAGAGAAAGGTCAATAAAGGACTGGTTCCATCTTAATGTTGTCATTGCACTGGTAGTGTTCTGCTCCTGGATTTTAATTCTGTCTTTAGGCCTGTTTATTATCGTAGTCACTACCAGTTTATCTGCTAACTCATTACCTGAGTTGCCAGAGTGGTCCTTAATCTTGGTCCATACTACTGTAATGTTTTGTAATGAGATTAATTCCTGTATTGTATTAACTAAATACCTATTTGGAGTTTCTGCTGCTTGGTTCCTCTTTTTTTGTTTTGTCCTGCTCTTTTTTATTGCATTGATTGCACTTTGGCTATCTGTAAAGATATTTATTCTCTTGTTTGCACTTATTGTGCTAATTTCTGTGAGTATCACTGTCAACTCTGCCTATATAAAGGATGGTGTGTCCTATGTTTCTGCTTGGAAACTGGTGATTTCTATACTCTCTTCTATTTGGATCACCCATCCTATTTCCATTCTACTATCCACTTTTTGTTGTGTGTATGAGCCGTCTGTGTATATTGAAGATTATTGTGTAGGCTATTTCTTGTGTTATCTGTTGTAGTCTCCTAATTGTTCTTTCTGATGCTTTGAGCCTTTTCCTGATCAATGTCTTTGTGATAAATAATAGGTCTAGGTATATTATAGATTGCAGAGTGTCTGGTATTTGTATTCTGATATTTTCCAGGGCACGCTCTAGGCCTTGGGGAGAAGACTGAAGTCTATTGATATATGGCTGTCCTGTTCTTTTCTCTTGTGACTTTAAGATACATCCCTTTATACTTTTTTTAACTTTTATATTAATCGATTGAGCCAAGAGTTGTGTCTTGATACACTGCTGTTGGTCTTTATACTGGTTTCTATATTCTGGGATGTTGAAAGGGCAGCCTTTACACTTGTAAAGCAGTGATGTTTGTTTTTCTCTGGTCATGTGGTTAACCAGAATCATTTAGTTATTCAGTACTTTTTTCTTTCTTGTTAAAATCGTGTTCTTGTCCTTCTTAGTTGGCAGCCACTTGATGGTTGATTGTCTATAATATGGGAGTATTGATATGTTTGACTGAAAACTGTTTACACTTGAACTGCTTTTCTCACCCCTGTCTTCCTCAGTTGACTCTTCATTGTTGTCTGAGCCTTTGAAATTGTTGTTTTTGGCTAGCTCTTTCAGATCTCTATACCATAGTGGCATTCTGCCTTGCTTGTCGAGTCTAACCCTTACTTGTTGCTAGGAGAGAAATCTTGTTTTACTGTCATTAAGCAACTAATCATAGAAAAGGATTCCTTTATGCTTGAGTGCATTTCTGTACCTGTCATACAATTCCTCTGAAACCATATCTCTGATTGCCATGCCTTTCTTCTTAACCAGTTTTTCAAACCATGCATGTTCTATTGGGGCAAGATTAATTCCTTGAAGTTTCACATATTTAAGATATTGTTTGTCAAGTTTTTTTTTCTTCTGGTCCATAAGAGAAACTTATCTGTTGTCGTGACCTAACCCAGCGAGTCCATCGCTAATCTGTAGTGCTTTGCATAACCCAGACATCTCACAAATACTCATAAATAAGAGAACGTCTCTTATAAGGAACACTTAGGAAAGGCAGAGGTGTGGTGATTGACTTGGCCGAAGGTAAGTATCTCTTTATTGTGTTCTATTTCTTTGAGATATTACTAACTCTTATCTCTATTTTCAATAAGGACTGTTTTTCTAATACTTTCAGCTTTACTTTTTTGGCATACATTGGTAAGCTATTTATACTTTTCTATCTAACAATGGTTATCTACTTTATAATCGGCTATACTAATCCTAAGCTTTGCTAAACTTTCTATACTTTTCAAATGCAACAGTTCCCTTATCAGTACCCGAGCCTTATCTATAGTTTCTTACCTTGCAACACTCAATCTTTCATGCCAAACTTTTGAGTTTTTGGATTCTAGACCATTACGCATAAATCGCATTACCCATATAACCCATAACACTGTTAGAATTGAAGTGTTAGATCAGTACTCATTCTGAATATTCTAGAGTCTGATCTGTGTAATGATTCCACTGAGGTTGTGGTTGTTAAGTCTGTTGGATAAGTTTTTCCCATGCATAAGGATTTGTCAGTCCCAGAGATTAAAAATTTTATATCCAAACTTTGCGTGGATGATGCAGTTAGGTGTTGTTGCTAATAGTCCAGTTTTGTGTTTGAAAATTTTGTTGATTTTGCTACTTATTGTTTCGCATTCCTTTTCTGATAGGACTAGGTCATTTAACAAGTATTCTATTGCTGGGAAGAGAGTATAGTTAATTATATATCTTATCTATTTATCTGTAATTTTCTTTCATGCTAGTGTTCTTGTTGTGGTTTCTACCTTTTCTTTGATAATGTTCTTTTGGCACATCTTCTTTCTATCTTCCAATATCCATACCCCAGAATTCTTATCGCTTCGTGGTGCTGCAGGAGGAGTATCTGTGTTTTGTTTAGTTTCACATCCTCTTTTCTCAACTCTTTGCTTACATTTATACATATCAGTAATGATTTCTCGCTGTTGATTTCAATGTTGTTTATCTTAAGGAATTCTGCTGCTTTATTAAGAATTGCCTGTATGTCCTCTTGGTTGTTTTCAAACCATGTAGTATCATCCATGTAGGCTATTGCTGTGACCTCGGCTTCCCTAATCCTCCTACTAGTCTTATTTCCTATGGTTGAGGGTGAGGTTGAGAAGAATCTTTGTTCCCATCCTATATTTTATATGTTTATTCTTGATTTTCTTGTAGCAGGGGATCATAGATGATTCTCCATAAGAGGGGGAAATAGAGTCTCCCTGATTTATTCCATCCTGTATGAGATAATCTTCTATGAGGCCATGTGCTATAATTACTTTATTATTCTGATTCTTTAATGTATTGTCTATTATTCTGACTATTTTCTCTAGTACTTTGATTTTTTTAAGGGCTCAGATCATTATCTCTCTGTTTATGGAGTGTATGCTTTACTGATATCTTGACTAAAGATCCATGTCTCTTTTTTGAATTCTCTGGCCTTCTCCATTATGTTGTTTAAAATATAAATCAGCTTCCGGGTACTATCTCCTGGTAGGCCTGCCCAGTTGTTTTCACAGAGAATTTTGTGACTTATGCATGTTTCCACTAATCTTGTTGTTATGATGCTCATGAATACCTTTCTTGTTGTTTCCAATAGTGTGATGGGCCAAGTAATATTAATGTCACCCATCCAGTCTTTGGGCTTGGGGATTGGGTATATATTTCCTTTCTTTCAGTCCTCTGGAACTTTATCTGTATCTATTATTTTGGTGAATAGTACTGTTAAGAATTTGATACCATGTTTTCCTAAGTTCTTTAGTCCCAGGTATGGGATCTCTGATAGGCCTGGTGCATTGGAGTTCTTCTTGTTCTGGATCACTGACCTTATCTCTGATGTCATGATCACCTGTATTGTCTCACTGAACCAGTTCTCTTGAATATTTGTCTTTGGTCTATATTGTTGCTTCCAGTGTAGAAAGTCTTTTATGTTTAGAGTGTGTCTTGGTCTTGTCCAGTCTTGAAAATGTCCTCTTATCTTGCTCTGGATCTCCTCTAGATCAGTTATGATTCTGACTTCATTTTCTTTCTTGTGCTCAATCAATCTCTGAGTATTGATGAATCTTATGGGTCGGTTCAGGATACTATTGATAATTTTTTTTGGATGTTTTTCCAGGTTCTTGTATCTCTGTACGATGTATTTCTTGATTCTTTTCCCTTTTTTTTGTTCAATTTTGATCTTTGTGATTTTGTTCTCGCTTTTCAAATATCCTTGATTTCCAACAGCCAACTATATAGTTCTCAAAAAAAGTGTGGTTCTGTTAGGAGGGGAATCGGTATGTTTATTTCACTAATATCTATCTTGAATGTTGTCCATGTTGTTTGTAACCTTGTATTTGAATTCATAGGCCATGCTTGGCATTTTCTGTAGATTCTATCTATTTTAATTTGTTTCCCATGAACTTTTTATATTTCAATTTGTATATGGTTCCTATGTTCTTTCAGTATTTTCTTTTCTTTAGAAAGTCTTTTGCCACTACTATTATTGATACTTTGAATTGCTGCTAAATTTCTTCTGCTGTCTGTTTATTGAACCTTAGGGCTTCTTTTGCTCTCTCCTCCATTTTTGCTGTGAACTTGGCCCATTGTTTGAGGGTAGAGTTGCTGAAGTTCATCTTATTTTGCTTATTATTTTTCCTATTTGCTAATTTGGATCATGATGTGTATGATGTGTTAATCTGTGTCATTACCATTTTGTGATCACTTTTGATAACAGTTTCTATTGCCATGTGTTCTGTATTTAAGATGTGTGGAAGTAGGGGACTGAAGACCCATATATAGTTCAGCCTACTCCTATATCCTAACTTTGATCTGTTGTATGTATAGTCTTTTGCGATTGGATAAACTTGTCTATATATATCTGTGAAATTATATGTTTACAGGGTATCTATGATTTGTCTTGGTTTGACCCCTCTAGTTTTCCCTTCTGTGTGGTCTAGCTGTTCATCTGCCACCTCATTAAAGTCACCCATTACTATGATAAACATATTTCTACTTTTCCCTTCACTAATTTTCATTTTGATCCATTGGTATAGCTTTGTTTTGTCTTGCTTTTTTGATTCGTTTGTTGTGTTGTACACTGTTAGTATTCTGTATTGAATTTTTTTCTTGAAGGCCATGTCTACCAAAAGGCTCTGATTGATATATTCTTCTGTATTGAAAATGTGTGTTGTTCATTTTTTTTCACTAATATGCTCACTCCCACTCCATGTTTTTGTTGGTCCAGTTTTGTTGCCCATATTTAATACCTCTTCTCTTCATCCCATCATCTTTGATTCGTGGATAGCCAGGTCTCTGTTATTCCCAGAATGTCTATTCTTTCCTCTTGACAATATTCTAATAGTGATATCTTGTCTATCTCTGTAGTAATTTCTCTTACGTTGATTGTTCCAATTTTCCAGTTGTTCTGTTCTTTATTCGTTATTACCCTTTCTTCTTCTCGCCTGCTGGTGATGATGTTCCCTACCTGGTTTCTAATCATAATTATTTTGGAGATACTGAGGAATCTGTTTTGTTGATCCTGATACCTTGATGGGTAAGTCCGAGCAATCCATCATTTCTCTTATGGTGGATTCAATTGTAGACTCCATTTGATTGATTCTACTATTTATTAACTCTTGTTGTTGTTTGATATTCATTCCTTTGAGAGATGGAGTTCTGAAGCTTGATCTCGATGGCCATTGTTCTTGCTCAGTAAGTGACTCGATGATTTCTGATCCTTTGGCTTTTATCTGCAGACCTTCTTCCAGTGCGAATACTCTTTTGTCCAATATGTGAACCTGGTATTTAATGGCATTCATATCCATCTGGAGCTGTCTAATAGCCTCGATCAGTGTTTCCAGCTATGCAAGTGACCGAGAGGAGCCTTTTGCTATGCTGGCATATGTTTAATTTGTATTAGTTGCATAACCTATGATGGGTCTTTCCTCTTGCCTTGTTGGTTGGAGGCCTTTCCTTTGAGGAGGGGGAAGTCTTGGTTGGCCAAGTCTATTGATTTTATTTCTCTGTGTTGAGTCTTTCTTAACTATGGTGCAAGCATTTAAGTTATGTTCCTGTGCCCATATCCAAAGCAAAGCTTTGTTGATCTTGAGACCCATATGAGTTTTGTATCTTTCAGTCTCAGGGTGGTATTCCTTGTCTTGTCCAGGTCTTGTATATCTTTGAAATACAGGATGGTGAACTGTTTGTTTTGTTTAAGTTGGTTTAGGGAGAAATAGCATGCCTGGGCATGCATCTGTTTGATAATTTCTTTTAACTCTTTCACTGATGTCCCTTGTGGGAGGTTGGCGAGTATTACACTGTATTGGTTCATTTTTTTTTTAATGATCCGAGTCTTGACCATTGGATATATTCTCATATAGTAGTTGTCCTTGTGAGGGCCCATGCTCTGACCTGCTTTTCGAATACTACTTTTGAGGTGAATTGTATGATTCCTGATTGGACCATACCTGCTGGTTGCATGAAATATATTCTATAACTGTTTTGTCCTCAAATAAACTGGCTATGTTCCTTTTTATGAAATGATTGGGACATCCCAAAGCCTGATGGATCAGGCTCTACTTTCAGGTGTACCGATCTGTAGTACTAATCTGAATTTGATAGTTTCATTGTTGGTGATCTTAATCTCATATGCCTCTAGTGCCTTATAGTAATTGCTGAATAATACTGTGATTATTTGTGTACCTGTTGGTTCCTTTGTATGTACATGTTTCAGGATTACCAGGTGCCCAACTTGTTTTGGATAAAGTCAATTTTTTCTTGTGTTGAGCTTTCCAGTACTTCCTCTGGATCTATGAAGACTTTGCTTAGACTGAGTGTGTTGTTAAGTTTTTGGAAGTGTTGTTGTTTTGTTATTGGAGTTTTAGGCCTTTGTTTCTTCTCGTAACTGTATCTATTGTTGACAATATTCTCCTGGTCATTCATGGTCTCTTTTCCTCCTTGGCTATTGTTATTGTTGTTGATGTTACTGTCAAGAGTGATGGTAGTCTCAATTCCATATTTATCTCCTCTATCATATAAACAGTTTCTGTGATGTTCTTCTTCAGATTTATAGTATTGTCACTTTCCATGTTCTCAAGCTTCATACTTTCTTCTTAGTCTTAAGTGAGGTCCTGTGTATCTTGGATAGTTTAACTTTCTTTTCTTTCTTCGCAACTGTTTTACTTCTCTTGTTATTAGTGAGCAGATTGAATTTGTTTAAAAGTTTAGTCTTCAAAAGTGGTTTTGTGATTTTTCCACTACCGATAATGATTCCCTTGCTAGTGTAGTTCACAGCTATGTCTTTGACTCTGGGAGATCTTCTAGATATATTCATTGTGGGACTCTTTGAGAGCGTTGGGTTTTTCTTGTGTGCTTTGGGTTGTTACTATAAAAGGAAATTTTCATGAATTTTGTTGAGAGTGGAAAAGAATTTGATTAAATGCGAGTTATTATTTATAGTATATAATACATTTATCATATATAAATCATTATATATACAATATGATTTCAAAGTAAATTATTAAGAGATTTAAGTAAAATAAAAAATTTACAAACTATGCAAAGTCCTAAATCTGGGAATAGGTTAGGGCAAATGCAATGATCTAATAACTAGATTATTTTATAAAGTTGTTTGAGAAAAAATTAAAAGATGTCATATAGTTTTCCTTAATAGGCTAGTTAGTATATATAGCATATAATATATTTACATATATAAAAATTATCATATCTATAACATTATTTCTAAGTAAATAAAAACCATAGAAACTTAATAAAAGCAGGACTTAATTCATTTGCACAAATACATACAAAGACTCAAAAATTTAAATAAAAAGAGGGTTTTTCTTTAAAAAGGTAGAATAAGTTATAATTAGCTAAAGAGTTAACTATAACAGAAAAAATATCACACTTAGGTATTTCAATACCTAAAACAAATTACTAGTAGAAGCATGTAAAAGATATCAATTTACTATTCACATAGATCAAAGAGTACTTAATTATTGTATCAAAATATTAATGTCATCTCTAGTTACAGTACTCATTATCAAAATCACTAAGTTTAATTAAGAGAAAAATAATATTTCTAAATATAGATTACAAATATTTTTATATGTGATAATAGCAATCCAACTTTACAATGAACTTTGTGAGTATTACTCATATGATTTTGAATATAAAAACACTTAAACAAATTATAAGAGTCCAAAAAAACTTATATATTAATATATCAGTACTATCCAAAAAACTTGAATCAAAACAATAAATCTTAATATATATTGATAGAAACTATAAGATAAATGAGAAATCAAGAATGAGAATAGGAATAATTTTTATTCCACAAAATAATATATAACTGGAGCTTATCTCAACTATGTAGTCATGCATCAGTATACAAATCAAAAATTATAACAGTTATTATTACATATATTATAGTTGAAAAGGATAAACCAATTAATATTTATATAGATTTACAAAACCTCATCTGATATTATTACAAATTTATAAACAATTAAATAATAGAAAAAATAAATATTACTCAACTTCTGAAAAGTAATAAACACCTTGTAACAGAAGGTAACTTGATACAAGATATTTAAAAAAGATAACAATTCTTTTATAAAATAACTGATGAACTAATACATAAAGTAGTATTAAACAAAGATAGTAAAAATATAAATACAATTCTTAACACCTATCTTGAATACAATTACTTTATCTTTTTTCAATGTTAACATAAAAATTATTCAAAACATTTATGGGACTATCAAAAAATCCATCAAGTATAACTCACAAGTGATTGAAAACATCTTAACAGAAATATATTTATCAACTAATCAAATTATAAGAAAATAAAGTGGAAAACTAGCTTTGCACTTTTTTATTTGACATAACTTATCAATCTATGAACAAACAGTTGGGACACTCAACAACATAGCTTTTTAATCAAGCTATAGAATCAAAAACTTCTAATAATTGACAAATTACACAAGAGATATTCCAATATATACAATACAAGCAGATACCATAGCTGTAATAATATAGAAAACAACAATTACTTCTTTATTTGCTCTCAACAAAACATCAACATTTATGAAAAAATAAATAAAAATATATATAGAGAACTGCACTATATAAAAAATAAAAAATCTTTTAAATGACAAACACAAAATTGAGTTAAGCACAAGAAATCTAAACAACTTCATTTTTAAAGGAGAAATTAACAAGGCTTTAAACAAGCTAATTTTAGAAATAGTGGAACGTAACAAGCTTATTGACACCTTAAAGAATATTGTACAATACACAAAATTCACAACCTTCAATATCTGACTCAATAGATGCAGAAGAATGTTACAATGGAAAAAAGATCAAGAAATTAACAAGACTTTCCAAAAAGAAAAGAAAAAAGAAATCAACAAAAAACAGATGTTAAAGCAAGAAAAAGAATGAACAAGCTATAGCAAGCTACAATAAGCTGATGCACTGAGTACAATAGGTAACATTTTAAAAGGAATACAAACTATTTTTCACATTTTCACTAACAGTGTTAATGGAACCTAGGAATGTTAGCTCCCAATGGAAGCAACAAGCCATAAGGGATTATAAAATCAATTAGCTTTTTAATAGGATAGTGTAGGAAATACATAGAAAAAAAGAGTTTGTAAATAGTCTTATTAATTCAAGTAATATACTGTATACTATACTATAATTAATAAAGTAGGCCTGCTTCACTTTAAAAAAAAAAATTATAAACATAGGTATTTCTATTTTAAAATTTAATCTTAATTAAATTATATCAAAATTATGTTTATATTTTTTAAAAAAAATTTTTTTAATCAAATGTTTAATCAAAGAAAAACATTAATTTATATATAAAACAAAATAAATACTCAGAGTTATTAGTTATACAGTATATACAGTATAGAAATCAGATCGATGTCGTTTTAATGAATAGCGTCTTATGTATTAACGTAAAAATGGTACACTGAACATAAATTGAAATCAAATCTTATAATCCCAGTAAGAAAAATACAATAAGTAATAACTACTAAGACGATACAACCGTTCACTCGCAAAAGAGCTCTAGTGTGAGCTCGAAACCATATTCATGGCCACAGACCTCATTCCTTGGAAAATCGTTCAAATGCAGTGCCACCTGTCTGCATGCATGCATAATGTAAACCAAGTACAGTACGTTCACTACGTTCACAGCTTTACTCATGGATACTTCGGATAAAAAG
>CAJVPT010005884.1:0-11651 GCA_910592055.1 Acaulospora colombiana
TTAAGAAGAATAGATATTAAGGGAACATCTCCAGAACAATGGCAGACCTTTCATGAAAACTTAGATTACAAGTTCAAGACAACATTTGAACCCCTACTTAAAGAAGAACCCAATAAAAATGAAAGAGAAAACCAAGCAATCAAGATCTGGAAAACCTTCAAAAAATAAATCTGCAAAGCAGCCTTCAACAGGCTTGCAACCAAGAAACCAATTATATATAAAAAAAAACCTGAATATAGACATAGTACAGAGTTCATTATATACAGAAAAGCCCTATGGCTAAAAGAGCTCTTCAAGAAGGCTAAAGCATCAAGATAAATAGCCAAACTACAGACCCTTAGCCTGGCAATAGAGAAACACAATGCAACATATAGCCCTAACCATCAGATCAAAAACCATTGTATCCAATATAGCATCTTCAACATGCCCTGGTCGTTATTGAAAAAGGATATCCAGGATATAATAGAGGAATTAAAATTTGTCAATCAAAAGATTGAAGCCAAGAAAACAAGAGATGCAATTAAGGTTGCTTTGGAACAATAATGTGATGACCTAAAATTCAATCAGAGAAGAATGGTAAGCTCTCTAACAAACAGAACAAGAAGCAAAATTGCGCTGGACAGAGTTAAGGTCATATAGGATGGTATAGAATATATAACAATCAAAACAGGTAAAATAGAGAAAGAACTAAGGTGATACCATCTGGAAGTATTTAAAAAAAGAGATGCCAACTTCAATATCCTTATAGAAAACAGGAAAAAGAAGTATAGACCCAAGGATTATATCAAGAAACTATGGTATAAAGATTTTCTTGAGCCAATCTCACAAGCAAAATTAGATAAAATACTTCAAACACTTCCAAACAACAAGGCACCAGAATGGTCACAAATTAGCTATGAAATACTTAAGAAACTGAGTCAGGAGGGAAAGGAAATCCTGAGAAGAATGTTAAATAACTTCTTGAAATGAGAGATAACCCCCACTTGTTGGAAACAGAGTCATATATATCCTATAGCCAAATCAAAACTGTGGGAGTGTGAGCTAATAAACACAAGACCAATAGTTCTATTGGAAGTCACAAGAAAGTGTTTTACAAAAATCTTTACTAATAGAATGGAAAATATCTGTAAAGTTAATAGTATCCTCAAACGTCCCAACTTTGTAAGTCTCCCTGAAGAAAGTATATCAAAACCAATCCAAATCCTCAACAATATCTATGAAGATGCAAGAGAAAATAAAAAGGAATTGTAGATACTTTTCCAAGATACCGCTAAAACCTATGACACAATTAGTCTGGATATACTAGTCAAAGTAATAAAAAGGATTAAAATACCAAAGGTTTTATTAAAATCATGCTAAGCCTATTTCAAGACAGAGAATTTCAAGTTATCTTTGAAAATAAGTTCACAGAACCCATAAAAGTAAGGGATAGCATTGATCAAGGGGAAACCATCTCACCACTGCTATGGCAAATATTCTATGATCCTTTACACTGCAAGATTCAGAATAACAAAGAAAGGGATTACAAAATATCGGTTACTTGGAATCCAGATCTCAAAGGACAGACCACAAAAAAGCTAGAATCAAGACACGTGACTATAGCCTTTATATATGATATGATATAGATAGCAAGATTCAAAAAAGATATGAAAAAAATCCTCAAAACTGCGAGAGTCTTTTACAAAGCCAATGATTTCCAAATCAATAGTAATAAATCAGTCCTAATTACTATTAACAATTCTAATTGCTATTCAGAAGAAGTTCAGGCTGGTATAGAAAAAGAAGTAGTAAAGGAGCTCAGTAGGACAGAACCTACAAGATTTCTAGGAATCTGGACTAGCAATCAAAAAGCTGCAGTTGAACTTAAAACGAGGGTACTAAAAGAGATTAACATAGTGACCAAAACTCTTAAAAGCAAGAAATTAACAGATAAACAAATCCTGTATATTCTAAACAGGGTACTAATTCCAAGGATAGAGTTTAGTATTGTATACTACCTTGAAAAATATGCAACACTCTAATGGCAGTATATAGAAAGCTCTTCAAAAACAAGAGTATCCTATGTAGATCTATACCTAATAGTGTAATACATCATCCAAAGATTTACAATCTGAAAAGCATTTGGATGCTTCAGCAAGAAAGTCAAATAATAGGATTATGTAATAGACTAAATGATTCTGGTCCTGCAGGAATCATAACAATTATCTGACTTAAATAAGCACAGATAAAAAATTGGAAACCACTTAACCTATTAATATGCAACTCCCTGAATCACCTATTAGATAGAGAAAACTTCATGCTTCAAGTAATGAAGTTGGCAAAGATATAGAAATAACCTTTCACAGTTGGAATGGCAAGAAATTTTTGAATGGGGCAAGAAAAATAGTTTAATTAAGAAACACCTTACATTAGAAAAATATAGAAAAGCCATATCATCACTAAGAAACAATAACCTGCTGTATGTATACCAGCTAATCAATCAAACTACTAAAGAAATTAGGAATTGACAAATGCTCCAACTACTTCAGAACACCAGTAAAGATCCTATTCCTGAATGGTTTCAAGCTTTAATCAAAATTCTTCCAAGTAATAAGGTAGGCCAACTTATGAGTATGTAGAAAAAAGATTGGACAAAGTGGGAACCAGAATATGTTGCAATTAATCCAGACTGTAGCAAACGACAAAAACTATGGATAATTATAAAGAAAACTGGGCATAACATAATTTGGTGAAAACTACAATAGACAAAAGTAGAACATAAAGACAATATCAAACACTTCAACTGCTATAGTAATAATAATACTCAAATGACGATATTAACAAGATATCCAGGATATCCAGAGGATACAAAACAAGAAGGGGGATGTATATTAGAAAAAGATATGAAAGATGTATATGAAGTTTCATATCTCAATACAAGAAAGTCAACCAGAAGAGCTCAAGAACTAATAATTCCCTGTTCCAAGGCATCACTAGAAGGAACAATAAAAAAGATTACTAGCATGGATCCAAACCTTCAAACCTTAGCTCCAGCCAATATAGTGAATTGGGTAGATATCAAGAGATAGGAAAAAGTCATCATTAGAGACAATGTTATAGAAGAAGTATATCAGAACTGCCTAATAGAAATATTTCAACATACAGTAATTTAAAATTTAATGTTAAGAAACTAATCTTTTACTCTGATAGATCACTAATTAATCATAGAAAGGAAGAAATGACAATGGAAGTAGCATGGATCCAGATAGAATATATGGGTAGAGAAAGTAGATTTCAAACAGGAGTAGACAGTTGGCCCTTATTAATATGTGCTAAACTTGTAGCAATTGTCACAATACTTCTGGTAGTTTAAATGGATAGTGATATAGAAATCCATACAGATAGCCAGGCCTGTATCTTCAAGTGGAAAACAATAGAAAGAGAAGATTCAAAGCAAACTCACAAAAGATGGTTAAAGAAAAAAAATTGGTTCCTGTAGGCATAAATGTTAGAATTGCTAAAGAAAAAGACCATAAACCTGCAACTTATCAAGGTTAAGGCATATTCCAATGATTCCCACAATAAAGAAGCATATGTCCTAGCCAAAGAAGCTCTGAAACTTTTAGCAATAGAATGGAAAGAGCTAACCTTATACAAAATCATCACAGAAATTAGATGATAAGAAAAAATACTGAACAATCCAATAAGACAGTTTGTCAAAAAAGTAAACAATAAAACAACTGCCTTCTAGTGAACACAACAAAATAGAGCTGAAAAAAGATGGAGTCACCAAATTATAGAACAGCAAGATCATACTTGGGACTTTATATGGAAAAAAATGAAAAAAGCTTTTTCATAAAACTAATGAATGATAAGCTACCAACTCTGAACAAGCTGGCAACTAGAAGGCCCAACCTTTACAAACAAGTGAAATGTATTGCATATAGTCGACAAAGTGAAACTTTTGAACATTTATTAGAGTATCCAACATACAAAAAACAATTATTGGAAGCATGGAATAAAGGATAAGATGGGATCCTTAGAGACTTTAGAGGGCTCTTACAAGAGAGAAAAAAAGAGGCAGAAGAAAAACATGCAGGTTGATTATCCATGATGAAGAAGAAATGATCAAAGTGGATAAATGGATCTCCAAACTAGTAGAACAGACTTCAAAAACTAATCAGGACACACTAAGTTTTTGTATAGAACTAGTTAGAAGAGACTTAATCCTAAAAATGGCAGATCTGAAATGCCATGAAAAAAAAATTGATAATAATGTAAGAAGATAGATATCAAAGATACAAAGAAGAGTATGTAACCAAATAAGGAAAAAGATTTGGAACAAAAGATGTGAGAAGATAATCAAATGGGAATATTCACAGGAGATCCGTAGAGTAGAAAAAATCAACTGATCCTCAGGCATGCATAGCTTAAAACCATCAGTCCCCAAAAGTAAAAATACTCTACTAGAGAAAGAAACTAAAGAAAATGAAAGCCTGAAAGAAATTCTACTTAAAGGTGTTACTTATGGAATGAAGTGGTTGGGTTTTAAGCTGGGTCTGGACAATGGATAGTAATCTGCAGTAGTAATCTGCAGGCAATAATGTTAAAGGTTGGAAGGATATTCACTTGAACCATTAACGGAGCGATAAATCACTTTCGAAGTTGCACTTAGAGTTTTGATATATTAAGTTAAAACAGTGATAAGTGAGTTAGGTAAAGTCTTAGCTTTAGCAAATCATTTAAAATATACAGTATACAAACATTTAATAAAACACACGTACCTAGCCTGACCTAGGGTTTCAAAAAAAAAAAATATTTACTTTAAATTATTTATTAAAATCAATTATTATTATTATTATTTTTTTTTTTTTTTTACTCTCTATTAGACTAATTATGTAAGCTTTATTAAACATTAGTATACTATATATATGAAATGAATCATTAAAGCTAAATCTCTAATTAACTTACTTATCTTAGTTATTACCACTCTAAATACAACTTTAGAAGTAATGTATTGCTTCATTAGTAACTCAAGTGAAAACTCTTTCAACTATTAATTTCATTGCCTATAGATTACTATTGCAGATCCTTCTTATAAGTTTTGACAGAAGTTAAAATCCTAATTATCTTACTTCTTTTAAGAAGGTTTATTTCAGACTTTCATCTTCAAGGTTTTCTTCTTCCTATAAGAATCTTTTCATAATTGTAGTCTTGTTATTCTGATTTAAAGAACTGACTAATTTTCTTATTTTGTTTTCTCTATAGATTCCTTGTACTTGTTTTCACTTAATTATTCTTGAGTATTTTTTATTTCAAATATTTTTTCAGAATTGATTGCAAACCATTTTTTATATCTTCATTATTCATTTTTGGACTTCTTTATCTATTCTTTTTGGACAATATTTTAGGTTTGACATTTTCAATATCTGATTACTTTATATTAGTTATATGCAAAAGTTTAGTATATTCTGGCTTGTTTTTGCAGTTTTTTATATAAGCCTGGTTATATATTTGTAAATTATTCTAATTCTATTCTGTTTTCAACTAGAAGTCTTATTTTTTTCTCTTTTATCTCTTTTTTTCTCTCATGCAGAAGTTTTTAAAATTTTTTTCAAATTCCTTTAGTTTCTTTGTTTCATATTTCTTGTTATTGGGCTTTCTTTATATCTAGATATTCCAGTAGATATTTTATTGTTTCTACATACTATATACTCTAATTGTTTATATAGATCTGGTCTTCTTATAATCAGTTTGAAAAGCATTGATAACTTTTCATTGATTAATTTGATAAGAAAGCTTCTTTCTTGAGAATTTTTAAAGAAGGTGTCTCAAATGTATCAATTCTTTATTCTTTTTTATATCAAATTCTATATATAGTCACATTAATTTCAAATTTGTTGATTCTATTTATTCGAAATCCTGTTCTGTTTTGTCTATTAATGAGCTATAACTTTGTTATTCATATTTTTAATAAACTGTCTTATAGAATTATCTAAAATCATTTTATATCATTTGATTTTAGTAATAATTTTGAATGAAATAAAATCTTTTTATTTGATTACAAAAAGTATTAAAACTTTCTTTGCTAGAGTATCTACTTCTTTATTGTATGGATTATTAGAATATATTTTGATCTTGACTAGTTCCAGATTTAGATTTTTTTTTTAATGATATTCAACATTTTTGCCTATAGAGACCAGTTCTTTTTCTTCAACTATTTTTTGTAAATTTTTTGGGGATCTTCTTTCTTTATTAAATTTCACTTGACAATATAGGCTTGACTATTATAAAAATCTTGATCTTATTATTTGTTAGAACAACTAGTAATATTATAACTATTTATCACTAGTTTTGCATTAGTAAATAATAGCTAGTCATCTACTTCTATTTGAAACTTACTTTCTTTATCCTCTCTTCTTATTTGTACCTATGCTACTCACATCTTCATTTTTTTACATTTATGATCAATAAGAAATATATCAGAGTAAAAGGTCAATATTTCTTTGAACTATTGTTTATATTGAAGTATTTCAATTGAATAATCTTAATATGCTCCTTCTTTTATATTATTTCTGATAATTTGCTCTTTCTAATTCTCTATGTTTACTTGACTTATTCTACTGTTCAAATTAAATTTGTAATCATTTTGGATTGTTTTTCTTATTGTTCTTTCTAAAAAATTAATTATTTAATTTAACTTATATTATATAATTTATATAAATTATTTGCTTTTTTATTATAATAATTATTAATTAACTTGTTTAAATTTTTAGTTATTTTTAATTATTAATAATTATATTTAAAATATAAATTAATTATTTTTTTTGTTGATCCTTAAAATTTTAAAAAATTTTCTTTTATAGTAATTTTTTAAAGAAAAAACCTTCTCACAAGAAACAACCCCAAGGAGAGATAACAATAGCAACAACTCCCCTCTATATAAGATACACCTGATCACTAACAATAAGAAAAAAATAATATTAATCAACAACAATATCCTTACATTTTTATTTTGCTTAAGGAAGAAGAGAAAGCAAGGATAAACTGATTCACAGTAGACTTCTTGAGATCCAACATCAACTTTTCAGAGCTTTTAGTTAAGCTAGTACAGGTTAACACCTTTTTAGGTATTAAAAAAAGTTTTAGAAGTAATAATCCAAACTGATAAATCAGTTCAAAATCAAGGCTCCAAAAACCTAAAAGAATATCCAAATCTCTTGGATCAAATAGTAAAAATTAGTAGTAAACAATTACAACATCATGCAAATATGAATATGTAAAAGTGAATATAATCTAGTTGTGACAAAACATCAATTCAAGACATGTCATGTAACAAGTTTACCTAAGTTATCTGATGAAAGCATGACTTTATACCTGAAAGTCAGATAACAACTGCTAAAACGGCCTTAGAAAACTATATATATTTTGATAAGACAAACATCTTTTCTTAAAGGCTAAAAAAATATTATCAAATAGGATTTCAGGATAATCAAGGATTTAAACCTTTAGCTGTGAAATACAAATAATTTGCTAGAACACTTGATATTTTAGATCATATGATCTGACCATTGATCTTGAAGCTTCGAGATGATGTGAGACCTGAATTACTAATAGTATATAGACAAATATCAATAGATTCATAGTAATGATTGTATTTAATCATGATTGTCTTTATTATATTGTTCTTTATTTTCTTTTTATTAATTATATACATATAATTTTCCAGGAGAACCACTAAGATTATATGTATAGTATTTTATATATATTTATTATATTTATTTATATTAGAAAAACATGTATTTAAAAACTGTCTTTTGTCTTTACTGATAACTTAGAGTTGTCTGCTTCTAGTTTACATTTAATAAAGTTTTCTTTTAACTAAGATACATAATGATTAAATGATTTTCTAACATTGTAAATATTATATTTGATAGTAACAGATGCTTCTTTCATTTCTCCTTCTCTTTGAATTTTTCTTCTTTAAACTTTTCTTGAAAGACAATTTTTCTTTGATAAGGAAGAATTCTTCTTGTTTCACTATACTTTCTTTACCATATTGCACAAAGATTCGCCCAAGGTTACACAAAGGTAAAAGAATACTCTGAAGGTTACACAAAGGTGAAAGAATACTTTGAAGGTTACACAAAGATGAAAGAATACTTTGAAGATTATACAAAGCAAATTTGAGGTCATTTGGAAGGGTACCACTAGGATCATACAAGAGGAATGCTACTGCATTACAAAGGTTCAGAATAGAAGTCTAAAGATCCTAGGAAAGTAGCATTAAGGTCCACTGAAAAGTTACACAAAGATCTACTAGGCACTTAGGGTTAGTTACTTGACAATTTTATAAATTCACATAAATAGTTTTAGATGATCTTGGTTCATCAAAAATGTGATGATCTATGACATATGCTTTCGAGCTGGTCAGCTATATAACACCTAGTGCAGGATAGTAATTAAAGCTATAGAATTTATGAAATTATCAACATAATTAATATTGGGATACCAAGGAAATCTTAATATTCAAGGAAAAATGCTTATCTTTTTTTGAGAGAAGGACTAAACTCTGCAGAAAATGTTAGCTACCTTGAGATGATACTCATATGATCAGCTTGAACTTCTAATAAAAGGATTTTAGTGCAATAGTAATGACCCAGAGGGTGCAACATAACTATTACAACTGGCCCAGAGAGTGCAATAGTAGCTAATAGTCTCTTAACTCCTCTGCTTAAAAAGACACATACTGATATCAAATGACTTGCCTGAATTTCTGATAAAAGATTTATAGTACAATAATAATGGCCCAAAGGGTGCAATATTACTATTACAATCAGTTCAAAGAGTGCAACAGTGATTACTAGTTTC
The DNA here is from genome assembly GCA_910592055.1 of Acaulospora colombiana. Classification (NCBI taxonomy): domain Eukaryota; kingdom Fungi; phylum Glomeromycota; class Glomeromycetes; order Diversisporales; family Acaulosporaceae; genus Acaulospora; species Acaulospora colombiana. The sequence continues at coordinate 8,851 of CAJVPT010005884.1, forward strand.
TTAATCCCTTCATTCAGAAAGATGTAACTTACTACCAGGAAAGCTGTAGAGGTTTATTATCTTTGTACAACAAGGCCAGATTTTCCTCTTTCAATTGCATAACTGAAATTGTTTCAACATATTTGGAGATAGTGCACAGTTTAAGGAACCACTGGTAATCTTTAAGTTGTTAAGTAAGAAAACTGATCTCTTCCCTTAAAGACTGAATATCTGCTGGGATTGTTGCTTGGTAAGATAGTGAGTGGGATATTTTTGTTTATAGATGTGAAACATAGTTATATTGTTGTAGTTATTATTGATGGATTGAATGGAATGAATATGGAAACCAGTTACAGAAAAGCAGTATTTAAGTAGAGAAATTTCTAAGGTCCCCTAAAGTTTCCAGATTACTAAAAAAGAAATCACATGTAAGAATACAAGGATAGACATATGTAATACATGTGATAACAATAAAGATTCATAAGGCAACATATCAAATTAGAAACAACAATGGGTTAAGGAAAGTGATAAGGAAAACAGTAAACCCCTGACTGATAGGAGTCAATAAAAGAATACTCTCACTAATAATAAGGGCTAAGGATTGAGAAATTCTAAAATTGGGTACTAAATAGTACAATAGATTAATAGCATGAGAAAACTGAACAACATATTAAAGGCATATTCTTCATAAGTAATGATACTACACTAAGAAAATACTAAAAAGGCATTATCTAGTAAACAAACTTATTCAGAAGTCTGTTACAGGTATTTTAACTGATCACTCAAAGTTGGACTATGTACAACAGACTTGAAGAACTCAAGGCAGTAATATATTACTATAAGAATCAGTTAATCTCAAACTATGTAAATATTGAAAAAATACTTAATAGGTTGACATAAGAGCATAATTTCTGAATTATTTGTGTGCTAGGCATGAAGACTTTTCTATTGTTTTTAAAGAAGCAAAGGATTGATGATACACACACACAGGACATACATACACAAGATACACATACATAAATGATACAAATAGAAAGCCTAGAAAGAAAGATTACAAGACAAAACAAAAGAATAGCTGTACGAAAGAATTATTGCCATAGAAAAAACAGACAAAAAATTACAAAAAAACTGATACACTAAGAACAATGATCACTTGTACAATGTAGAATTTAGATATAAGTCAAATTTTACCTTAGCATCAATTAAATTTATATACTGCTAATGAAGTTAGTTTAGAGCATAAGATATGAGCATATAAGTATATAAATATGAGACTATTCTAACTGCATACTCAATTACACTTGTGCAGATTAATTGCCTCTCAGAAACTTATGCATATATATAATTTGCTGACGAATGTATGTTACTAGATGAAGCTGCATAAAATAAAGATCACTAGAACTGCATGAACTCTGAAGAATAGATATAGTGATAGAAAAAGATTAAGAAAGAGCTGTCAAAATCTAAGAAGAATCGAAAGATACTGTCTATAGAAGACCAGCTAAGTGAAATATGCTCTGGAATGATCAAGATTGCTAAAATTGTCGAAGGAAAATAAATAAATAAAAAAATTCTAATGATACCATTTCCCCATCTCCAAGAAGTCATAAATTAGTATGTGTGCAAGAAAAGAAGGAAACAAGAACAAAAGAAATAGGAAGGACTAATTGAAATACTGTTATAATCATTAGGAACAAAGGGAGGAAGGAATCTCAGTAACTGAAGAAATAGACAAATGAGACTTGCAGACACCATACTAAATAGCAATAGGATTAATAGAAAAAATCCAAAAGAAGAAAATATGAACAAAAGAAATTGAAAGAACTTATTAAGACACTATGAAAATCCCAAGAATGATGGAAATCTTGAGACAAAGATCCTGACAAATATCTGGATAGACTACAGAAAAAAACAGGATCCATCTATTGAAAAGACAAGAAATAGAAATAGGAAGGTTAGTAGAAATAAAAAAGGGTTTCTATGATTTAAAAACACTTATCAGAAGGAAGCCTGCTGAAGTTCGTGACAGTCATATTGCAAACATGACACCTTGAAAATCTTGAGAGGAACAATAAACAAACAAAACCAAGAAACATTATCACTGAAAGAATAGAATTAGTTGAGAAAAAGAAAAATTCAACAAATAGAGACAAAAAAGATTTACCTGAGAACTCCAGAGGCCATCAAAACTTCAATTGCTGTAAACAAGAGCTGAAATTCAGAAGATCACCTGAAATTGGTGAAAAGAAAGAAGTTACACTATCCAAAAAGAAGAAGAAAAGTTAGTATCAAGAAAAGAAGACCTAGAAATAATAGAATGATGAAGAAAATGCCATCAGAACCAACAAGAAACAGTAGAAATTTACCTTGAAACAGCAGAAACACTAAAAAATAGCTGAGAAAATTGCCTGAGAATTGTTAAAATGCTGATTACAATAGAAAATCCTAAATAAAAAAATCAAATGAACAATATACTGTGACTAGTGATCACAACAGATCGAATCGGATTGAATTTTAACTAGATTTGATCTGATCCAATTTTTATAAATATGAATCAGATATGTATCCAATTTGTTTTAAACTGATCCAATCCGATTTGAAACTATAACAGTTTAATCCAATTCAATTCAAATCCAAATTTGATTTGATTTGATTCAATCCGATTCGAATCCAAATTTGATTTGATTTGATTCGAATCCAAATCTGATTTGGATTCAATGCAAAAACAATTTGAAACTGATTTGATACATTTTGAATCTGTTTTAAAGCATCTTAACTATAACTGCTTTGATTTAACTAATTAAATTAAATATGTTTAAATT
>CAJVPT010005885.1:0-11650 GCA_910592055.1 Acaulospora colombiana
TCTCTTAATTTTTCCTAGAACAATTTTATAGAGTAATCTAGTTATCAGACCATTGTGTATACTCTAACCTGTCCCCAGTTTTGGGACTTCGATGTGGTCTACAGATTTCTTCTTCCACCAAGGTCTCCCAATGATACGCCACAGGCTAGTTTGGCCATGCTTTTATGCATCCCACCAATACAATGTTTACTCTCTTCAGGACTTCAGCCTTCTTAACTTGACAACTTCCTTATCGGTCGGTAAGATCGGTGGAGTGTCTTTGTTAATCCAGTTTCTGTCCTGGTTGACCACGAGATCAACCCCATTCTCCTCCACCTTATCATGGTAATGATAAGATACTAATCATTCACAATACTGATAGACTGGCCTGATCTGGTAAAGATTAGCTATAGGTGACGCCATGTTACAGTAGATCCTTCCATTTCGGGTATCAGTAAGATAGCCAGGATTATGCCCAATAACAAGTATTAACCTGTCATCCAATGGAATCATTTTATTGTGTGTAGTATTTTTTCATTTGGCCCTCAGGTGATATTGAACTCTAGACCTTGTGATTGCGACTTGGGAGCATTACTACTGTGCTATAGATCCACAGGTCATTATATTAATATATTACAGTTACATGTTATAATATATATATATACTGTATATATATTTTAAAGATAATAGGAATAACGACTGACAATGCATCAAATAACTTGTTATTTATTAAATCTCTGGAGGAATGGAGAAATTTGCAAGCAATTTCTTTTGATACAGAAGAGAACTATTTTCGATGTCTTGTATACTGTATTAATATCAGGGTTCAAAAAGCCTTGAATATACTTTCAAATAAATTACAGAAGGTAAATTTTTTATAAATAGGTTATTTTAGTTTATATCTGTAACTAACTTATATATATATAGTTGCATAGGCTTATCATAAAAATATAATCATCACCTCAGCAATGTGAAAAATTAAATGCAGCTTGCAAGTCCCTAGGAATAGAAGCTTTGAAACTAATTTTGGATATAGAAACACACTGGAATTCAACATATGAAATAGTGGCTCATGCTATACAGCTAAAAGCAGTAAGTTTAATTTAGTTTTATTGATATTTATTTTAATTTTAATTTTAAAAAATTTATATATAGACAATTGAGTATATTATGATATCAAGTCAAGAATTAAAACAATATATATTTACCGACAATGATTGGAATATATTTGGGCAGGTTGTAAAATTGCTCGGACAGTTTAAAAAAATAATAGAAATAATTTCAACTTCAAGCTATCTGACATTTTCCTCAATCATCTCTAGATATAATACATTAATTGACCATTTATAAGATATGTGCAGTAACAAAGAAGTCAATAAAACAATAAAAGAAGCAGCTGCTGCTTGTTTAGAAAAATTTAAAAAGTACTATAACAAGACTAATAAAGCAAGCTTGCTGGCAGTTATTTTAGATCCAAGGTTTAAAATAGAATATTTGAAATAAATAAGTAGGGAGAAATAGTCAGTGAAATTAAAGAAAGGTAAGTATATTTTTATATTTTATTAAATACGATAAAATAAATATTACATATGTTGCAATTTTAAAGTTTTTTAGAAGTTTTTCAAAAATACAAGAATTGTGACATAGAAAATATTACATCAGATAGTGGCAAAGATATCCAAGAAACAGTTAGTTCGAAGCTGTTTAAGTGATGTCATATAGAAAAACTAGATGAATTACAACTGTATTTTTCTCTTCCAAATGTGGGTAATGAAACTGATATATTAGAGTAATAGAAAATACATTAACATCAATTTTCATATTTAACACTTATGGCACATGATTATTTGATAGCACCTGCAATGAGTGTTCCATCGGAACAAGTCTTTTTGATGAGCAAAAATTTAATAACTAACAAAAGAAATCGACTATTAGATAAAACAGTTAGGGCATGCATATGCTTGAGGTCATGGTGGAAAGGGTCTTTGGTAAGGAATGCTGGTAGTTTATTTTAAATTTTATTTTTTTTGTTATATTGTTTAATCTATTGTCAGAACTATCTTTATTGTTTAGACTTTTTCTAAGATAAAAAAAAAATTTTAACGAAGCAAGCAACCTGTATGTTACAGCATTTATATAACAATACTGCTATAGCATCCAATATAATACTGGTGTAAACCAATTGATACAAGGTGCTATAATTGTTTGGGCAGATAGCAATTGTTAAAAATTGATCAATATAAGAGTGATCTACAATAGAAAAACACAATTGAGCAATAAATAAAAAAAAAACTTTTTCTGATTTTTTTGTTGATTTTTTATTTTGCTCCTTTTACTTTTATCACTTTACCATTTCTGCTGCCAGGTATCTTGCCTAGAAATTTTTTTTTTACCTACAAATGTTTTTTTCTGTTCTTACTAATTCTCGAGAAAATGTATATACCTCTTTATTTATTGGCTAAACAATTGATTTTGTTTAAATATATACAGCTGTCTGCCACCACACAGTTACAATCGAAAGTATATTTTTATTGCTTGTTGATGTTTTTACAGCTGCTATATTAACCACCTTTGCTTTACTGCAACTGTATACCTAGTTCTTTCTTTTTTGACTAAATAAACTGGTACTTTGTTGACTACTTTGATTGACATCTTTTATTGGTTAAATAACCTGGCATCTCAACTATCGACCACACCTTTATATCGATTCCCTGTTTTCACCATATTTACAGTCAAGTGAGTACAAGGCACTAGTATTTTGTTGCTACTTGAACTTTTATATTTATTTCTAAAATACTGGTATAGGTAATACAATGCATGCTTCAAAGAAACAGAAACAGATTGAAGCTAATGGTAAGTAAATCGATCGAAGGGGGAGAACAAAAACCAAAGAGCCTTTTACCTGGCAAGTCTATAAAGTTGCCTCCAGTGGGAAATCCTGAACTATTACTTATAGGCTGGCCTTTGTAAAAGTGCAACTAGCTGCTATTGATAAAGTTTGATATTTTCTCCAGTGGAAAATCCTGGACTAATATATTAAATTTTGTCAATAAAAAACTAGACAAGCTTAAATCTGCTATATTGCTGGTACTACCTCCAGTGGGAAACCCTGAACTAAAGTAGGACTCTCAAACATTTAAGCAGGTAATTGTGGACTGCAAGTTGGATTGTTGACAATTTAACTTGTAGCTAGGTTTTTTGTTCCCTGTTGCACTAGCAAGTTATACATGTATATATATAGTTAATACCTGTTTTTTAAATAATATAGAAATTTATACTGCTACCCTGCATTTCCTTGTATTATTGAAAAATGATAACCCTAAGGAGTATATTGCCTGCTTGCAAAGTCTTTACATTAAATTAACAAGTGTTTGCTGGCTGTGTTTGATTCCAATATCGATTTTTTTTCAAATGTAAATATATCGAAATATATGTACTTGCTATATATATTTTATTAATGCTAATAAAATATTAGGAAAATTGGCGAAGAGAATTTGTGAGGTTCCTGAGATTTTGCCATACTGATGATGTAGAAACTGTAGTTGCTTTGAAAGTAGAAATTGATGAAATGAAAAAAAATAAATAAAAACACATAAAAATTTTGTAAGTTCAAAAAGTTTTAAAAATAAAAAACCAAGTTAACACCTTTTTATTTCAGGTAAGGAAGAACTTGATAACACAAAAACACTTTACTGATATCCACGAAATAAAAACAATATTTCTTGAGCCCCTGCCTGGATATAATGAAAAAAAAATCAAAGAAAAGTGAGTGTATAAAAAAGTAAATCCACTGCCTTCCCATGTACAAGCCATTGAAGCTACCTCCTGCCTGCCAAATGTAATGAAAAAAAATGAGGAAATTATAATTTGTAACAAAGATTCAGGCAAGGTGGTGCTTGCTGTATATCATAATTAGATTGGACCTGAGGTTTTAAATATCATGCAAGGTACAGTACTGAAAATATTCCAATTATGAAGAAGGGTTTCCTGATCTGATGGTATATCGAAACTTAATCAAGGAGTATTAGCAGCTGCTGAGTATATAAATTTTATATATGTTTAATTTCATACTTGAGCAGTATTGACAACAAGTTTTAGATACCTGTCAACAAGGGAATGTAAAATTTTTACACATGTTTTCAATATATCAAAAGAGTTATGAGGAACAAACCAGCAGTACCTGCATAAAGAAAAAGTTGTTGCAATGAACAGCCTTCTGTTTAACTATGCAATGGGTATTTTTCCTGCTGATGTGACTTCGAGTATATTGAAAAAAAATTGCCAAGCATGGCTTTCAAGATTAGATGGAAACAAGTATGGAGTAGTCAAAAAAGGTATTTCAGTTTTTTACAACAATAAGGAAATCAAACTTAACCATCCCTTGGATCTCTGTGAAACATATGCATCCTGGAGGTATAGCAAATTTGCCTATGCTGATACAAATTTTCTGAACCATACAATTACAGCCAGCTGTCTGAGAGGAATTTGCTCCAAAAGTGATCCTGAATTACTTGCTAAGAAAGGGATTTTAATGGAAGCAATCTCTACATGGCTAAATGGGGAATAAAAGTAGAGATAACAGGTATTTTTATAAAAATGATAAAAAAGTTTGGAATATAAAATACTAAGTTTTTATTTAAATTTTTATACAAGGCAATACTCTTTTTTGCTGGCTAGAAAAAGAGCTACATGGCACTTCTGTTTTGCTAAAGGAAGGTATAACTAGTGGTTTATCACAAAACCTGGCAAAAAAAACAGTAACAGTGATTAAAAAATGGAAAGAAGGTACCAAAAAAGAAAAACATATGAAGTATCAATATGAGCAATTGCAACAAGATTCCTCTGCTTTGCTAACACTGGAAGAATCAATAAAAAAACTCAAGGTAGTAGCAGTACTGCAGAAAATTTAAATTATACAGGTGTATATTTTAATTTAGAAGAAAATGGTCATGAATGACAATAAATTATAAATATTAAAAATGTAAATTATTAATTAAATATTTATATATAAAACTTAAAGATGGCAAGTAAACATTAGGTAGGGAAAAACAATAAATAAATAAATTAAAAAAAAAAAAAAAAAAAATATGATTAAAAAAATATCAGATTAATCGAATAGATACAGATTATATAAAATAAATCTGTTCGAATATATATCGGATCAACTAAAAACTGATTCAATCAGATTCAGATCAGATTAACCTAAAATTTGATTTGATCTGATCTATTGTAACCCCTATTGCCAGTATAGTATCCGCATTTCTGTTAAATTGAAAATCTGTCCAGTAAACATCAGGTTGTATTTTCTGAGTAACTATCTGTATTGGTGATACAGTATATTGTCTTGGATATGAGTTCTTCAATTATGCTATCTATCCTCTCTATCTTTTGCAGTGTTCTAATATTTGGATTTAGGTAGAATTGAAAGTCATGTCTTCTCAGGAGCCATAGAATATCATGATTCAGATTTTGCCTTATCTTTAGAAATGGTTGGGTAAGATGCATTGTAACTGACTCTGTTAACCAAAACATGTTTTGCAAATTTTGCAAGCTCATACTAGATATCTAACCTAGTAGTCCTTTGTCCTTGATCTTTTTTATCCAATTTCTTATATGTAGTTGCATCCATCTGTCCCATATGTAGTCTATTCTGTATTCATACTGGTTGTATAGGAGTGTATTTGAGAAAATGGTGGCCATCCCACATTTATATTTGTATCTTGTTGCAATCTTTCTCATGAGATAGTTGCAAGTGCTTTCTGGGAGTACTATGTTGTTTAGGAGATATTCTATACTTGGCATGAGTACATTATTTATTATATATCTCACTTGCTTATCTATGTCTTTCTCTATATAGTTCTTCTATGAAACTTTTCATTCTATTTGTATATCTGTACCTTCTCCTTGATAAGTCGATCTCTATTAGCAGTGGGTCATAGAAGATGTGCCAAATAAGTTATAAAATTGTGTCTCCCTAATCAATGCTGTCCAGTACTTTGTATTGAAAGGTAAGTTCATATACTGTAATGACTTTGTTTCTTCTGTCTCTGAGTAGGGCCTGTATGATGTTGATTACTCTTTATAGTATTTTAATGTGCTTTATTGCCTTTACTAGCATCTCTATATTGATTAAGTCATATGCTTTGGCCATGTCTTGACTGAAAATCTATAGCTTTTTCTTTTCTCTCTATGCATATTCTATATATAGATTCATTATGTGTATGGGAACTTATGTGCTGTTGCCTGGAAGTACTGCCTAGTTCAGTTTATTAAGAATATTATATTCTGTGCAATAGTATACCAGGTGATTACTCAGAACTTTTGTGAATATTTTTCTTCCTATAATAAGTAGTATAATGGGTCTGGTTATTTCAATTCTGTTTTGCCAGTTCTTGGGTTTAGAGATCGGATATATGTGTCCTATGCTCCATTCTCTTAGTGTTTCTCCTTGTAACAGTATTTTATTGTACAGATCTATGAGCCATGCTATCATCTTTGGCCCTAGATTTTTGTATGCACTATATGGAATGTTATCTGGTTCTGATGAAGATCTGAAGCTTCTGTCCCTGATTATTCTGTCTAGCTCTTGTATAGTTACTTGTACTGTCAGACTCTCAAACCAGTGTTCTTTAATTCTATTGCTTGGTGTGTACTATTCTGCCCACCTAATTGAATTTTTCACTAGTATGGTTTCCCTACATTGAGTTCAGGCTTCAAAATGTTCTACTACTCTGTTCTTGATTTTCTCTGGTTCTGTGATCACCTCCACTTGATTATCTCTTTCAATAACTAGCTTATCTGTTACAATGGATCTGTTGTATCTTTCTAAGATGCTGTTTATCATTGATCTCTTATTGTTTAGGAGCTATTGTTACCATCTTTCTATGTTTTGTTATATCCTCCTGCTTTTTTGGTGATTGTTTATAAGTTTGGTGACAGGTTTGTATCAGATGATATAGTCTCTACATATTTTCTTCCAATATATTTGCTTGTTCTGTTGATTGATTAGTTTGCATATCATTAACTCCTCTGTCAGCTTTGGGAAATTCTTTTGTATGCTGTTGATTTGCTTTAGTATGAGATGTTCTATGTGTTTGTTAGAAGTGTTAATGTTTCTTTGAAGAAGTTCTGCCAAAATCTGAATGTTGATACTTTCTTGTACAGAGTTGGAGGTTTTCCCATTCTCTTGTTTCTCTTCTTGAATTTTACCTTAGGAATGTGGCGACTTGCTACTGTGAAAAGGGATTGTTTGAATCTATTCCATTTGCCTTCTATGTTTTCTTGTTCTAATCTATTTCTTTTTCTATATTGTCTTCAACAATGCTCTTAAATTTTTTCCATTGTTTGATATTTGTTTTGTACTAGTTGTATTATGAGTTGCTTCTATGGATCTTTTGGTAACTGTTGATATTGAGTTGCCATGTGTCCACTTTGCTGATTATTATTTCATGGTCACTCTTGTTTAGGGTATCTGGATAGTCTATTATGTGTGAGTTCCTAGTTTGCAGGTTTCTTGTGATAGGTATCATATATAATTGATTCTACTGTATGTTTCTCTACTATTGTTTCATGTAAATTTCTTATGTGTTGGGTTGTGCATCAATAAAATCTTCAATAAAGTAAAAAAAAAAATCAATTTTATATTTAGAGATAGTCAATTCATACTGTGAATCAAATGCTATATAATAATAGATATGTGATCACATTTTAGTATCATAAAATATTTATAATAAGTATGTCCTCCTTAAAACAAATTACTACCTTTCTGTTATTATATAAGGTTCAAATTTTACAAATAACAAAATGTTAATAACAGATATTAATTTGAAGAAATAATATAATATATGTGTACCTAAAGTTGTATTTCTTTGCATGGACATATTAGAAAATGAGTAAATACTACTCATTTGACTACTATATGGATTCGATTTTTGAATTATGATCAAATATTGTTTATTCTTACTTTATTAATAAAAAAATCAACCACTTTTGTTCTGGAAGGTCTGAATTTGATTTTATTTTATTGAGATTCTTTTTCATACGCTTCCTTTCACAAGTTTAGAGATCTTCGTAATATCGTTAATACATTGGGCCTATTGTCAGGATTAGCCTCCCAACATTGTTTCATTATCCGAACATATTCCACAGGGATATTTTGGTGAATCTTTGGATGTATACTGCTAATAATTGCTAAGGCTAAATCATAATTATGTTCAATGTAATTAAACGGAATCTCTCCAGTTGCCATCTTCCACATCAAAATTTTTAAGCTATATATATCTGACTTTTGTGTGTGTCGTTTATCACATAGTATCTCTGGTGTAATATAAGGGAGGTTTCCATAAATTTTATTTAATGGTTTATCTACTGGCACACAAAATCTCATATTGTTGATATAATAGGAATTAACAGTTTTATTGAATAATATATTACCAGAATGTAAGTCTCTATGCACTGCATTTTTTTTGTGAATTCCATATAAACTACCTAATAAGGCATGTATTATCCAACATTTCTTCACCCAAGTATTTGATAAATAATTTTCCATTAAATAATATCTTAAATCACCAGAAAATAAATATTAAACAAGCATATAATCTTTGTTTTGAGGATCTTGGGTTAATCCATAACATTTGATTAAATACATCAAAGTATTATCAAGGGTAAATTGTGATTTAACCTAATTAATTAAAAACTTATTATTATATAATGCTTAAAAATATTAAAGCAAACAAATTAACAAACCTCTTGAAACCATTCACCACTACTATTAGCAGGATTTTCTAACCTTATCAATATAACATTTTCTTAACCGAACCTTTCTAACAAATATGTTTTACTATTCCATCTAGAATAACCACTATTTTTCCAGGTCATATTATAAATTGTAGAACATCCTCCCTTTGTTTTATATATTATATCCTAAAGTTGTTCGTACTCTATCCATTTAACAATATCTCTTGATAAAATGGACATAAGTTGATATTCTTGAATCAATCTATCTATTTCATCATTTCCAGAAGATCAATTTCCAAAATTTTTTTCTAAAAAATTTTGAATGTATAATTCACAGTATAATGTTGTATGACATCAACTTGGCATTCATCATATTGTCATTTTTCATAGCAATATTGAATTCTGAATAAATCAAAATATTCTTGAAATTGAAATAATAAACTATTTTTTTTGGAATTTGTTAGTGATAAATCATTCAGAAATAGTTGATGAATATATTCTTCTTGTGGATGATATGTTGGACATTTATCAATGCCTAAAGATATACATGCCTTTTCCCAAGCTTTAATCATTTTTTCATTATATATTATTTTATCGGTATACATCTAAAATAAAAACATATTAGCTTTATTAAAAATTGTAAATCCATTATTTTATATAAATCATACCTTTATGAAATTTTACCAGGGCAACTATTGATGATGCCGAATATTGTTTTTTTTTTAATAAAAATTTGTCGAAGAGTCTGTATCACAAATATGTAATTCATTGCTTGTCAGGATACACAAAATGTATAATTTTTTATATACGTATACTGTATACATAATTTAGTAAGATTGATTTAAAAGAAAATTTATTTAAGTTATTCTTAATTGAAATAAATTTTTTTTAAAAAAAAAACCAAAACTAAATCAATACTTCATTTGACTTTTCGTATTTTATTTATTATTGATATTTAAATTTTTAATGAATAATTATTTAATTTTCTTTAATTTTTAAAAATCAAAACTTGATGATGCATTGTTTATTTTAAATTATGAAAATATAATTCAATAAATTATTTCAATATAAAAATAATTTCATGATTTTATTATAATTTGAATGATTTTATTATATAATGATTAATTTTTTTTATTGCATGAAATTAATTTTAAAAATATAATTGCATTATTAAATTTATTTATAAATCAATGATTATATTTTAAAAAAATTTTTAAGAAATAAAAACAACAAGTTAAATTTATCAATTTAATTTATATTTAATAAACTTATTATATTAGATATGAATAATTAAATTATATTTTTTAATATAAATTTATATTTAATAAACTTATTATATTAGATATGAATTATTTAATTATATTTTTTAATATAAATTTATATTTTTTTAGAAATTGAAATTTTTATTGTTTATTAAATATCATTACATTTAAATTTTATTATTTTAATTTTTTTAATTTTTTAATATTAAATAAAAATATTTTACAATTCACAATTTAAATTTATTCAATAAAATTAATTATTAAAGTAAAGTTTAAAACTAAATAATATATATGTATAATTTTTTATTATATTTTTTTTTTTGAAAAAAAATTCAAAATAAAATTATTTAAACTTTTGTTTTATAAAAAATATTTATGTCCCATAATTTTAAATAGATTTTATTTTTTATTTTAATAAATAAATGTAATTTTTTAAATATTTCAAATTATAATATTTTATTTTGAAAATATAAATTTATTTTAAATTAAAAAAAATAAACAAATCTATTATCATAAATTGATTTTGAAAATAAATTTATTCAATGTTTTATTATTTAAAATTCAGTATCAATTTAAATTTTTAAATAAAATTATGAATTTAAAATAATTTAAATTTATAATTTTATTAAAATTTTTATTAAAATTTAAATTAATACTAATATATAATAAATAAAACACAATAAATAAATTATTACAAATATAGCTTCGCTGATCCTCAAAATTTCAGAAAATTTCCTTTTATAGTAATTTTCTAAAGAAAAAACCTTTTCATAAGAAACAACCCTAAGGAGAGATAACAATAGCAACAACTCCTTCCTCCTACAATATACACTTGACTCTTGACAATAAGGAAGTGACTATGCTAGTCAACAACAATATCCTTATATCTTTGTTTTGCTTAAGGAAGAAGAAAAAGCAAGGACAAACTGATTCACAGTAGGCTTCTTGAGATCCAACATCAACTTTACAGAGCTCCTAGCCAGGCCAGTGCATGTTAATACCTTTTTAGGCACTAAGAGAGATTCCAGAATCAATAATCTAAACTGATAAATCAGTTCAAAGTCAAGGCTCCAAAAACTTAGAAGGACATTCAAATCTCTTAGGTCAAACAGTAAAGATCAGTAATAAACTGTCACAACAACTGATCTATCAAATTTACATCACGCAAACACAAACACGTAAAAGTAAATATAATCTAGCCATAACAAAACAATAACTTAAGTCACGTCAACACATCATAAAGAAGTAAGACATGTCAATCAGACCATATCAAGAGAAATAAATAAGTAATACACGTATAGATAAACAGGATCAGCACTACAATTGAAACACATGAAGAAACAGCATATCGATATAGATCTTCCGATCACATAACCCAAAATAATACTATATTTACAGATCAGTGTGAAGAAAAACAACAAAACATCAAAACAACCTGATACATGTAATAATTTATCCACCTCACATGACAATATGACACAAAAAGAGCAAAACATTATTAGAATTTTGGAATATATGAGTAAGAAATCCTCAGAGTACTTGGAAATATCACCACCAGATACGACCCTCAACAAGAACTATGGGAAACAAAAATATTACAACATAAGCTAGGATACACAATAGGAGACCAACCACAAATCTCAATAGGAGCAATCCACGTGACCTCAATACTA
>CAJVPT010005886.1:0-11648 GCA_910592055.1 Acaulospora colombiana
CCATGTTGTATTCTCTTCTCCGTTATTTTTCGACTCCTTTCCAAAAATTGCCTAGAAAGGAAATTTTTGAAAAAAAAATGGATCTACGGGAAAGAGTTTTTTGCTGATATAATTCCTATAATCAAATTTAGTAAAAATAGTATTCACTTATAAAGATACTTTGTATATTATGATATAGAATATTTATCTAGAATTGAAGAAAATCTTAATGTAAAGCTTTATAGACAAATTTTGAAAAAATAATTAATGTATTCATTAAGATATTATAATTTATCTTCTAAATATATTATACTTTAATAGGATAATAATTCTAAATATAAAACAAAAATAGTTTAAAAATGGTTAAAAAATAACAAAATTAGAACTATTTCATTACTATTAAAATTCTTAAATTTAAATTAAATTCAATGGAAAATATCTGAAATAATATAAAAAAAAAAGTTAATAATTTAAAGATTAATATTAATAATAAAGAAACTCTTTGAAATAATTTATTAGAGATTTGAAATAAAATATCTGAAAAAACTTATAAGAAATATATAAAAATAATGTCTAGAAGAATTAATTATATTATTAAAGCAAAAGATAATTATACAAGATAATAATAGAAATCAAATATAATTATAATTAAGTATACAATATTTTTTTTTTTATTTTTTTATTTTTTTTTTGACAGACTCATGCCTAATTTTATTGTTTTTCAAATTATATATATATATTGTACAAAGTGCAAGTACAAGAATATATATTTGAGAATAATAAAGATAACAATAAGCTAAAGCTATTTCTAAAGCTATATTGAGGCTTATTGTCCTTTCTTTTTACAAAAGAAAAATCAGCATTTCTAGAGTGTGCTAGTGTCATGAAAATAAAAATAAAAGAAAATAAAAAAAAATTGAATGGTCATGTGCCACTTTAAGTGAGTGTCAATCTTGTTTATTGATACATGTCTGTCTTGTTTTAAATTCCCTTGTAAGAAGATCTGAGAAGATAAATTTCTATTGAGTCTTTACAGAAATAAGTTAAAGACTGGAAGAGAGACTTTACAGTTTTAAGGCTTATAAAGAGGAAGTAATCAAGAAGGCTCAGGTGATATATTGATATTTATATGAGGGACTTGAAAGTCTTCCAGTATATTATTAATTAAATTCATTCCTATCTAAATATTAGTAATCACAATAGATCGAATCAAATCAGATTTTAACTAGATTTGATTTGATTCAGTTTCTATAAATACAAATCAGATATGAATTCAATTTATTTTAAACTAATCTAATTTAATTTGAAACTATAACAGTTAGATCTGATCTGATTTGAATCTGAATTTGATTTGATTCAATTTGATCTGAGTCTGTTTCGGATTTGATGCAAAAACAATTTGAAACTGATTTGATATATTTTAAATTAGTTTCAAAGCATGTTCAACTATAACTGTTTTGATTTAATTAAATTAAATTAAATATGTTTAAATTAATCTGGCTTTATTTTAATAAAAAAAATTTTAACTAGTATATTTTCTTTTGGAAATATTTTTTAACTTTAAATTTAAAAAAATTTTTTTTATTAAATTTAAATAAATTTCTTTATATAGCCCATAATCATTTGCTTGCTTCTATATTAATGTACTTCCCTCTATAGCCAGTATTCTCTAAAATAACTGGATTTTATATATTATTTTTTTTTTATTTTTTATTATTGATGTTTCAAATGCTTACAAAGCATGTTGATCAGTCAATAATTGATTATGTCAGTAATCTATATGATATGCTTCTTATTTACCTTCTCTCCATTTTTTTATAGCTGATATTATTTTTTTTGGCCAAATTTTGGAACAACCTACAAGTTATATCTTCCATTGGTAATAATGTAATGCTATGCAATTCATTTTCTGACCAACAATAAAGAGTATTTCCTAATAAAAATTATGACAATTTTAATTTGTTAATAACTTAGATTTTTAAAAATTTGTAATATTTAAAAAATATCTGTCATTTCAACTTTAATTTCTTATTTAACCATGTAAAAGTTGAATTTATCAAAATCTCTTTACTGCAACAAATTCTTTATCATTAACAGATCGTATTCCTCTCAAGCAAGTAGTTGCAATTGTATGGTCCAAAAAATTAAGGTTGATGTGGACAAACTTGCTATATTTTTAGGCTACATAGGCCTCACATAGATCTAAAGGATGGTTTAAATATATTTTTTTATTATCAAAAGAAACAGTAATTCCTTTATAGATAATACCATATTTGTTGCCATCTAGCTGGGATAGATCATATTCTTCTATTTTTTTTTGTATACTTATAGTCACATCTTCAGGAAATATATACATGACATAGTTGAAAAGAAAACTGTTCATCACTACAACTTTCTCTTCTTGCAAATATTGCCTTTTGAACCCTTGTAATTCAATAAGTATGTTATGCACATAAATAAATATTTCACTTTCTCTTATTGAAAGATACCTGCAAACATTAACATTAATAAATTTTTAAAAATTAAAAACTTAAGTTCAGTTAAATATATACCTGCAATTGTTAAGACATCTTAATTCAATTTTTTGATTTCTGACGATCAAACAATTTGTCAGCGCAAAACAAATATGTCAATAATTGTGCTTCTTATGAGTTTAAGTACATCAGGTCCAATATGATTTCAGTATACAGCCAATATCATCTTGTTGGAGGCTCTATCACAAACTATTATTTCTTTATTTTTTTTTTATTATTATTGGAAGACAGGAGGCAATATTGATCACAAGTACATAGGAAGGCAAGGGATTTGTTTTTTTCAAATATCTACTTTTTTTTTATTTTCTTTTTATCATAATCAGGGAGGTGATCAAGATATATCATTTTTACTGCATGTATCTCCTCAAGATACTTTTGAGTCAATAAATTTTTTCTGACCTGTAATTTTGTTAAGTTAATATAGTTACAAAAAAATTGCAAAAATTTTAACTTATAAAATTTTTATGGATCTTTTTTTGGATTTTTTTGTATCCTCAATGTTAACTCTCAAAGCAGTAGCAGTATTTTTCAAATAATTATCACAAGTAACCAAAAATCTTGAAAAATCTTTTCACCAGTTAACCTGGTATGTTTTATTGTTCATAAACTTGAAAATATATACAAGTATTTTTATTATATTTACATTCTAATAAGTATTGATGTTAAGATTAGAAATGGCCAGGTGAACATTTAGCAAGTGATGTATCGGTTCACTTAAAAATCAGCATATTTTATTGGATCATTGTATTTTTGTGATACAAAAAAATGGAGAGCAGCAACAAAGGTTTCTAAATTGAGATATTTAAAATTAGCTTAATATATATAGTACCCTGCTAATGCAAAACAAAAATCGATAGCCAAAAATAGCCTATTGTTGATAAAATTCTACATGCTGGCCAGGGTTTCCCACTGGCAACAAATGGTACTTGCAAGCAATATTTGATAACAAGCTTGCTTGCACTAGTCCAGGATTTCTCACTGGAGACACAGGCACTCTTGTTGCATCATTCCTGCCCCAGTATCAACATAGTAAAGGCTGCTAGTCCAGGGTTTCATACTGAAGGCAACATTGATACTGCATCGACACTTGCAAGTACTACCTTGTATCGACATGGGCCTGTCTGTACTAGTCCAGGATTCCCTCTGGAGGTACACAGCATGCTTAATCAATACAATATATAAAGGGCATGTTGATTTAAAAATTTTCTCCACTTACCCTTTGTAGAAAAAAATTGGTGGTTTTTTATAGCTTTATAACTTTCGTTGACTTGATCCATGCTAGTTTAATAGTGTCACAATCAATATTTGCAGCAATAAAGTAACAGCAGGACATTATAGTATCAATAAATATTGCTTATTTGTTTATGGTATAAGCTAAAGGCTTGTAATCAATTACAGCTGTAGTCGAAAAACTGGGAAATGAAACAGAGGTTACAGTTAGTACCAGCAATAATAAAATAATAGCAATAGCATATACAGTTCGACAAAGTATTACTTATCTATGGTTATAGAATGTAAAACTTGTGGTTAACTATGGATTGATAGTCAGAAGGTTAGGAATAGACAAAGTTAAAGCTGGCTGTTAAATGGTCAAATAAAATATAAAATAAAAAAAAAACAAGTATATATGTCAAGCAAAAGTTATAACAAGTGAGTAAAAATATAAGGACAGTTAGTGTGTTGCTTACACTAATCGGTAGAAGGTACTATTTAGCAGCAATGATAAAATCGATTACAATAAATGGATTGCAATTTTTTTTTTTATAAATCAATTATGTCCAATCATATATCACAGATTTTATATAGATTTACATTCATGTTTGTAATGTTGATCTATCATATTATTGATTTTTAACAATTATGATTTTTAACAATTATAATGCTTGCACCAGGCCAACAATTATATTTCTTCTACTTGTAATTTTAGTATTTATGACAACAATACCTGCTTTGAAATTATCTGTTTTAACAATTGCTCCTTCAATAAAGCAATTCTATTTTTAAACTCTAACAAATATAATTTTAATGACTTTAATTAGAGCCAATAAGACTTTTATTAAATATTATTTTATATATTAAAATTTACATATCAAGTAAAATTTTAATCACTGCTTGCTAGAAGCCCTTGCCACCATGACTTTAAACACATACATACCCTTACTGTTTTATCTAAAAATTGGTTTCTTTTATTGGTAATTAAATTTTTGCTAGTTGAAAAAATCTGTTCAATAGGTACACTAGTTGCAGGTATTGCTAAGTAATCATATGCAATATATACCAAATGGGAAATTGCTATTTATTTATATTCTACCATTCCAAAATATCTGTTTTCTCTATTACCTGAAGTAATAAAAATATAGTTGTAATTTATTTTGATTTTCTATATGCTGTTACTTGAATAATTTTGTCCTAACTGTATTATATGTCTCTCTTGTTTCAGTGACTTCTATAGTTTTTGAATTTAATTATCCATATTCTTGAAAAATATTATCAACATTAGAAAATAAAAAATATTTAATATTAGCAAGTTATATTACAAATAAGCATAAATACAATAAATATATTTATCTCTTCAATTAAATTTTTCCAGCTATTTTTAACAAAGTATTCTATTTTAAATCATGAATCTAAAACAGCTAGTGTATAATTAATTAAAAAAAAAAAACTCTTTTCGCTGATCCCTTGACAACATACAAAAAAGATATTTGCAAAAAGTTTTATACTTTTCTACTAATAAAGTCTTATTACTTTCCTAAAACAATTTGAAAGATATTTTTAAGAGTCCCTTCTAACTTATCTTTCTTGTTTATACTTCTTTTCAAACAAAAACTTGACTTCCAGTAACTAAGAAAAGTCAAGAAACACCTTTTTTATCTATAGCAAAAAAGTTCTAAAAGAAAGAAAAATCAATAGTGAAGTATTGAAAACTCATTTCCTGAAGCAAGAGTGCAACTAGAGGTTTTCTATAGTGGGTGGATGGGCAAACAAAAGCCTAAACTATAAAATTTCCTTCCTACTGTTTTTATCCTCTTAGAGTCACTTATTTTTCAGAGTTTTTTGGAAAATTTTGCCTATCCCAGCTTGACCCTGAATTTTGAAGTGACACAAAAGCAATATAGCTTTTGCTAAAGGTAATTGGTCAACACGAAACATGTTGATAGTAGAATATAAACAAGCTCATACTGGTTACATTACATGTTTCGATGACATCATTGGTAATAAAAAGAATTGATTGATATTTCATGTCTATCCCACTTCTTAAATTGAGTTAACCTACAGATCAAGTATCATGAGACCAATAAGATATGAGAAACAAGTTCCCAGATAGTGAAAAAGCTACTATTTTTTCAAGCTGAGGTCTTTCTCTCCTATTATTCTAATCAGGCAAAGTTCAATATCAAGGTCTCCCTCTTATCTCGATTAGGCAATAAGACTGAATGGTCTCTAGTCTATGCTAAACTCTAATCCTTTGGTTACAGTTGAGAATGCATTTCCCCAGAAGTTGTTGAAAAATATCACAATCGATGAGGATTCCCACCACTATCATTAACTTTCCACTATTATAAGGCAAAAGGATTATTGGGAAATCTAACCTTTTGGATAATAGAAGGTGGTATCAGTAAAATTATTTTAATTAAGTGTAGCTGTTGGAAGGTATTATACTGAAACAATATGACCTAGTTCTTACTAGATCACATAAGAAATTGAGGTCCATCATAAATCATCTCTCTATTGCAGATGGATAAAAAATTACTGCCTAAAGAAGGTTGGGATTAAGTATGTCCTGAAAGTAAAGGCTCTCACTAGGTTATAAATCTTCTCAGATGGTATACAAGAAGGAAATCAAGATCAAGAATGGATAAGTTCCTCAGATAGTCAAAAAAAGAAAGGATATCTTAATCGGGTATTTTTTATTGAGAAGAGGTCTTGAGAAGTAAGTCTTTGAAAAAAGCTGAAAATATTTTTTTTCATTTTTTACTTTTTCATTTTCTTGTCATCTATTTAGACATTTTTAAATATTCCCTCTCCCTTTTTTTTCAACCTATTCTTTTGTAGTTTCCTATATTCCAGTGACTTGGTTAGATATATGACAGTAACAACTTGTTGGCAATAAGCCGTGGACTAGGAGAGTTTTTATCCAAAGACATTGTGGAGTAAAATATTATTTCCAAGGCTGAACTTAGAGGCTTTTATGTTTAAGACAAGTTAGTTAGATTAGAATAATAGTTTAGCTATAGTATATATTATACTGCTCAAATAAAAATATACTTGTGTTTTCAATTTATTAATAAACTGACAATCTAGCCTGGCTATGAGTACTCAAAAAAAAAAAACTACCAGTGTATAAATTTTATTTGTTCTATTGTAATATTCTAAAATTTTATCTTGACATATTTTTACTACTTTTTTAATATTCGAATTAATCATATCATTGTCGATGATATCTTCCAAATGGTCAATTAAAATATTATATAATGGAATTGTAATAGAAAGTATTGGATATATTGATGCTGATACTATTGTAGCTGCTTCATGAAAATACCTAAGAAATTTCGTTATTTGTTCAAATACATTTCAATTACTATTTATAAATACATAGTTTTTTAATTTTTGGTTTACATCGTAAAGTATTCAATTGCCTACAAATATACAATAAACTGTTTAAATTATATTAAATAAATATTAAATAATATAAGATAAACATACTGTTTTTAGCTGTATAGCATATACAACCATATTATATGTTGAATTCCATTGAGTTTCTATATCTAAAATAGGTTTCAAAGTTTCTATTTTCTGATTTTTACAAGCATTATTTAATTTTTCCAGCTGATAAAGTGATGATCATATTTTACAAACAGTTTTCGTAACTATAAATAAATAAATTAGTAAATATAAAAAACTATATATTGTATAGACCTGTAGGTCAATAGCACAGTGGGTGTGCTCCCAGGTCACCATTTACAAGTTATTGATTCAATCCCACTTCAAAACAGTATTTGCATTATAGGTTATATTGTACAAGAATGCATGCTCATCAGCTATATGCAGGCTTGAACACGAAACAATCTATAGAAATCTATCATCTGATCATGATGTCATAAAACAGGTCATACAGGTTCCAGTCAGTTTTAGTATTGGAAACAAGTCATGACATCCCGGTATTTAGAATATGCACAGATACCAAGAATGACAAGAAAAACAATGATAAGACTCAGAATCCTATTGGTCTCATACGGAATCTACCTCTTTTCAAAAACTCCAGTCTTATGGGAGGTTTGGGAGACTTCAGTCGCACAAACCAGCCGCAAAATGTAAAGGGTCAGATATATACTGGAAGATCTTTGATCGTTATCACCAATAGTTACCAAAGATTAGATTTCGCAAGTGGCCAACAAGAAATGATAAAGTTGAATAGTCATGATAGAAAAATCCAGGGGCAGACCTTGGGAGAAAAAATTTAGAAACAATCATCAAGGTAACCATTCCATTGGGAGGAGCAATCCGTTATGAAGTAACTAAGAAAAACCTCTGCAGATATATTTGAAGAGTGGTTAAAAATAGTTACTGGAAGACTACAGTCATCAATTTGACTCATCAATAGCTGCCGGGAAACTTGATGTGACTATATGGAAACTGAAGAATATCACTGGATGACTACCTTTTGAGGACTAAACATAGTTAAAAGATGTCAATCATGAAATACAATCCCTATAAGGTATATAAGCCCCAAGAATCAAACAACCTCAACAGCTCCTTGAATATAAATAGAAGTTTCCTGGTGGATCCTTGGAACATCAGGAGTACCCAGGTATAGCAGGGCAGCTGACAGGATGGTATTCATATTAGATAAAATCTAAGGGTGTTTGAACAGCTTAGGATAGTATAGATTAGCTATAAGAATCGCTCTTGTAAAAATAAATCTTTATGACTTCTTCATAACCGATCAATAAAAGCCCAGTCAGTATGACTATTAAATATATATATATATATATATATATATTATATAAGTTTATTTGTTTTAGATTTTCTCCTAATATATTTAAAGCTTCTTGTATACTTAAATTAATAATATGCGTGAAATATCATAAATGGTTTTCTGTTGCACTAAAGATATTGCTTGAGTTTTACTCTACTCTTTTATCAATTTAGCAAATGTAATATTATTTGTAGCATTATCAATTGTAATTCTCAGAATCTTTAAATTAAATAAATTGTTTTAGCCTTATATTGTATTTATTTTAAATATATAAATAAATTTACCTTTGTTTGAATTATAAATTTTTTAAACATAAAAAAATGCTTCTTTAATACTTTCACTTAAATAGGTACTCCACAATTGTATAAAGTTTATTATTATACTCTGCATTCTCCAATCTTTATCGATAAAATGAGTATTATACCTAAAAATGCTTTCATTGAAACTGATGTCCAAATATCAAGTATAAATGAAATACGGCTTTCTATTTCTTGCAACATCTTTTGAATTTTTTCTTGATTATTTAAATAAAAGTTCATTATATTGGTCTTAATAGAAGTAGCCAATGATATTTTTATATCTGGTACTAATGTTAATACAAAAGCAAGAAAAGCTAGTTCTTGAACAATTGTAAAAAGTTGTTGGTTGATAATAATCCATTGAACAAGTTTTTTTTTCATTTTTGTTGAGTCATATGTCTACTATATATAAATACAAAAAATTAATGGTATTTTTTTTAAAAATTTAAAAATTATTTGAAATTACCTTCATTTTAAAAAAATTGTCAATTTCAGTGTTATCAGTTATTATATTTAATTTTGTCGAATAAGTTTTTTTAAGATGTTTTATTAGATTAGAAGTATTATCTCCACTACAAGTATATATTGTCCTGCAATATTTATAAGTAGCCTTTCTATCCTCTTTAAAACTTGTACTTCTTGTAAAGTGTTCCTATACTATACTTCTAGAAATTATTGAGATAAATAAGACCAATTCTAATGAATTGCTTGTATTAGCATTTTCAATATCGATATTATCATGACTAGTTAAACTGCTACTTTTATTATATGTAATTTGTATGCTATCAAATGAGTTTTCATATTCTATTTTTAAAAAAAATAAATTAGCAAACCAAAAAATATGATGAAAGTAATTAAGCAGCAAAACTATAATATTACAAAGAAAAGTTAAAAAATTATCAAGAAGAGCAAAGTATTGAATTTTTTTAACTTGCCTTTTATATTGTTTTTTTTTAAAAAAAAACTATTTTAATTTCCTAGATAGTTTGATTTTAATTTTATAAATAGTTCGATTTTAATTTTCTAAATAGTTTATTTAAATGAAATTAAATAAATATATAATAATTTATATGGACTGGTGCATATCTGAATTGAATTATATCAGGTTTAATCTGAATCTGATTTGAATCTGATTGGATTTGATTTGAATCCAATTTAAATTTGATAATTTTATAAATTTAAAATTCAATTTGATCTGAATTTGATCAAATTAAAAATTTTG
The DNA here is from genome assembly GCA_910592055.1 of Acaulospora colombiana. NCBI lineage: Eukaryota > Fungi > Glomeromycota > Glomeromycetes > Diversisporales > Acaulosporaceae > Acaulospora > Acaulospora colombiana. The sequence goes on from CAJVPT010005886.1 coordinate 10,015, forward strand.
AAATTTGATTTGATCCAATTCATATCTGATTCATGGATCAATCAAATTTAGATCAAAATTGTGAATATTAATCAGTATATCTGCCTGGTATTTAACAATAATCAACTGATAACTAACAATAGAAAAAAGACTTAGCAGTAATAAGAAACAAATCAAGCTCAGGCACTATCAACACTCAGAAAATTCCTCATTTACAGTCTGTAATAGCTGTGACCTAATAAACTCATCTGATGGTAGAATAAACATATATTATATAAGCACCCAAAACAATAATTCAACTAAAATACCAGTTTTTCAAACTATCAAATCCAGATCCAATAATGAACCTGCCAATATCTTCCATACCAAAATATTATCTAGAAGTATTGCAATATGGTGACAATAACTCAATGATATCATTTACACAGTAGAAATAAATCTAATCCTCAAATAACTTCTCAAACTCAACAAATTAATCAAAATGCCTAAGACAACCCTCATTCAAATAGAAAAAATGATCACTAAAATAAAACCGTATAACAACCTTAACATATATTGTGATGGTACCTTCAGTCTCGACAAAAGCAATAAAAACATGGAAGTAAGTATAGTCATCAAAGACCACAAGAATCAAACAATAGAAATAACAATAAATATAATAGCTATAGAATCCAGTACCACTACCAAACTTCTAGCAATCCTCATTGTTACCAATGTGACCAATCACATATGTATATGCAATATCCACAGTGACTTCTCAATTGTCATTAAAGAAATCAATCAAATCTATGAAAAAATGCAAACATATCAGAATAGTTAGTGCAATAAATAAAACCACTAAAAAACAGTGCTTAAAAGTTATATGACACAAAATTCAACCTGACAACCCTATACAAGAACATAGTAGAGCTGACAAGCTAGCCTGGGAAAGCCTAAGTGACAACCCACTCAATATGACAAGCACACTCTCACAATATATTCCCCATAAGAAACTCATAATCTTCAAACTTCACAACATTTAAACTCTTAACAATATCAAACAAACTATTACAACAACATAACAGATAAGACATACTTGGGACCGGATCAATCTTGATAGATACAAGGACCTAACAAATAGACAAAAAGCAAAAATAGACTGGAAGAACTCAATATCAAACCTCTATCTCTCTAATATAAACTTATCACCTTGCGACACATGGGACTACAGAATCAGAACATTCTTCATCAAACTATGGAACAAGGAACTATCCATCATAACTATTCTAAAAAAAAGATACCCTTACATATATGTGACAGACATTTGCTTTGCATACACAAATACAGAAAATAATGCACATCTCTTTTAATACAAACAATATAATCTAAACATCAAAGAACTAGTAGTTAATATCATTAACAGAAAAATTACAGCAAAAAAAAGAAAGCTTCATTAACATCAACATCAAGGCTGAAGCATCAACCAATCTTGACAACTATATCAGGAAATTTTTTTGGTAGAGATTTCCAGAGATCTCCACCATAAAAAAATTTTCGAAAATTTTTAGAAAAAAACTCTGGAAAACTTTGAAGATCTTCAAAAATTTTTATAAGGAAAAATTTTTATAATAAAAAACTCCGGAGTTTTTTCATAATGAAAATTTTTAAAAATATAT
>CAJVPT010005887.1:0-11647 GCA_910592055.1 Acaulospora colombiana
TTAATAATTTCAAAATCGAGTTTACAGTAGTTAGGCAAACATGTAGTATTCCATTTATAAAATACTGTATATTCAACCCTATTGTAAGAGATACTTTACAAAGACAATTTTTAAATATAAATATATTGATTCTTTATGTTCGTTTAGTTTAGCCAATGTTCAGTTGATAATACAAGATGCTCGAATACTGTATACAATACAGTGTGTCCACTGGGATTTCTCCACGGCGATTTGAGTATAGTGTACTTTGAAACAGTTTTATTACTAATGATGAGATCCAAATCGTGAACGTGAAACACGCTTTACACTATGGTACGTATTTAACGATGATGGTCTATGGGAAGTTGTTAGAAACGAGGTATACTACACATACATACAGCGCTTTTTTTTTTTCTTTCTTTTTTTTTTTTTTTAAAAAAAAAAAACGCACTTACTGTAAATTAAATGCATGAGAATTTTATTTATGCAAGTGCGCTTACGTATAGAGTTTCTTAGGAATCCTGGATTTGAAAAATTTCTAGCCAATTGCATAAAGCGTACTCATCTTTAAAAAAAAAAAATACGGTACATTATTGCGATCACACAGTTATACAGACGTGCGATCGATAAACTCTTTTGGGCGTTTTTTTTTTTTTTTTTCTTTCCTCCACTTCACTATCATTTGTAATTTTTACATTAGGGCAGAGTCTTTGACGATAGTGAAAGCGTGGTAAAATAATATTTTTTTAATGATAACAAAAGAGCATTGAAAATAGACATGATTTACACAGGGTGAGCTCGTGGCAATAAAAAAAAATTTTTTTTTTTTCGTTACAAGTATTTTCCAGGTGCGATAATATTTTTAATAAATTTTTTTTTTTCTTCCATGCAGATAGCTTCTCCCTATCTTATAATAAATTCTAGATTTAGATCTTACGCATCGATTTTTACACCGGTTTTGGTTTAATATGGTGGAATCAGATGCACATCCAATTAGAAAAAAATTTTTTTTTTGTTTTGCATTTGCTTATTTTGACACCATGGCGTCGCACGCATGAAGATTATATAATATGGTGTTTACTTATTTTCTTCTTGAAGAGAAACCGCTACATAGCAAGAAAAAAAAAAAAAAAAAAGAGACGAGGTATGTATGAACCCAATTAATGTTGAAGCGGTGCCACACACGAATACCAACAAGACTGCGGTTCGTCATCTTTCAAGTGGTCACCACGACTCTCATCTCATTTGGATCCCAATCGATTTTTTTTTTTTTTTTTTTTTTTTTCAAGCGAATTCCCCAACAAAATATTTATTGATCAGTATTTTTTACGGATCCGCAACAACAACTTTATGAAGGATGTACAATCAGTCAGATTAGGAAAGAAGACCCTGAGTTTTATATTTTATCAATTATTATAAAGTGCAAATTCCACGATACAGTGAGATATTTGTTCCTAAAAAGGACAATATTTTGCTTTCATGTCACCAGAGAATTGATACGAGTAAACAATCTTGGATAAAAAGGAACAACGGTTTTTTGCGGTCAATGAAGGTTATCTGGATAGATTATTCGGATAGCGTTATTACGTGATTTCTGGGCGGACCGTTCTGAAAAAGCCCCAACCATCTGCGGGAAAAAAAGTCTCAACTTGTACCTGAATTCATAAAGCGAAAAAAAAAAGAAACTTGCTTCCTCGTAAAGGTTCAAAAAAACAAGTTTTGCTTTTATTAATCTGGAAAGATTTTCCATGCCCGGTGAATTATAAATGATTTGAACGTCAAATATGGTAGACCCGACCCGTTCTTTTTTGGTTTTTTGAGGATCTGCCGCATCTTGTCATACGCACGCACAAAGTTCAAACGTAGCGAATCAAGACCAAAACAAGCAAATGTAATAACAACGCAGGTAGGGTTCGCATCAAATCGGAGGAACACCAAATTATTAAGGGATAAAGATCTTAGCGGGACTTCGTGCGTATATCACGGGCACTTTGCGATGGGTTGGGTTAGGTTCCAATTTGGTTATTTTCCTTGGAAGAGTTTGGTAACGAATTTGGTGGCATGCATTTGGTTTGGTAATCTCCAATGAGATGTGGTGTGTGTTATTGTAAATCAAAAGTTCATGTGATGATTAAATTACGTACTGTACATGCGTACTTACGCACGCACGAAGAACGGCGACCAAAGATACCGACGTGAACCTGTTCACACCCTACAGTATGTTGAACACCGGGTCTATGCCTAATGTCTAGATTTGGTTTGCCTTCCATGTGGCTGAGCTTAAATTCCATTTATCTTTGAAGGATCACGCTGTATGTATGTAATGCATAATGAGAAATCAACATGATAGCAAAGGTAGTGATGGGGTGGGGGCAGCAGCGATGGAAGTAGTCGATATGAAGAAAGCATTCTAACGATAAAAATCATCGATGGTGCTACCAAAAAAAAAAAAAAAAAAGGTCACCGAATAACGTCTGTGATATTTGTGATTCATTTTCTTGTGGTCGTATGGTATAACGAAGAAGAGGAATCTTCAATGGCGAAAACAAAGTACGCCACCACTGCACTCACTATACCAAAAAGGGATTCGCATTATTATTTATTTATATGCACCGTTATTTTCTTTATTATAGAGAGGTGAGAGAAGAGGATTAAGTATGTACGTATGTCAAAGAATTCGTAATTCCTCGAATCCCTCCAATAATGAAATCTTCGTATCGTGCAATTAAAAGAAAAAGGCGTGAGAAAGAAAAGAATACTTCAGAGCATGAGGCGCACCCGTAAAATCGAGTGCGCGCAATGTGATCACTATTGGCCATTGCCATAAAATTCGTCGGCGTCTTCGTGTGTGGGAAGGGATGTAGATGCGAGTATGCGCGAGTTATTGTTTATTGTTTATTCCGCATTGATAACGGCGTGCCCCTTTTGGTGATATCTCAAGCCGATTATCGCCGAGAGAATCTGCGTGCGTGCGACAAGTTCAGTTGCAAAAAAAAAAAAAAAAAAAAAAACACGAGAAAATTTATTTCATCATTCTTATCCTTTGCATGCTTCCCTCACCGGGGCGCATTCCTCATTTCTCTTCTCTGCATCGGGGTTCCTGCGATTGACTGTGATTTTATTGTTCCTGTGAATAAATCGACAATAATGATGATGATAGTCGCTGGTGATTCAAGCGTAAAACACATCATCTCGCGCCCATCTGACCTTTAACTTCTCGGAGACATTTTGATCGACTTGGAAATTCCAGAACATGGCACATGATGCATGCACAACCTTAATCATGCATACATATTCCAGGAAATTCGTGCATCAACTTTTTTTAATTAGATCGAAAAAACATTGATTAAAAAGAGTAAAGGCTCAGCATAAGAAAAGCGCACGCGAGAATTTAGTGCGTAATACCAGTGCTACACACACGCGTACAGACGCATCTACAGCATCGTGATTCAAAAAAGACATCCGCGCACTCACTCGTCACAAGTCTCTTACGATTAATCGTCGAAAGGACTCGGCATCACACATCACGTCTCGGTTTTGCGCATCACGGACAGAAGCTTTCGACCTCGTGTGTACTTTTTCACAAAGGACCGCTTGTCTCTTCAAATCCTTAATGTTTGTTGGGGATCAATGAATGGGCAACAAGCGCACGTCAGACGAAAGGAAAGCCGATCAGTTCCTTGTCAACGACGACCAGGCGATCTTACGATGATGGTGGCTTTGTTTATTTTCAAATAACGGTTTTTTTTTTTTTGATAAGGTTTTTTTCTCATCTTTTTTTTTTTTTTTTTTTTTTTTTTACAGTGTGGATTTGTAAGCATTCATTCACATTTTCGGTTATTGTTGTGGCACCGGAGCGGTGTTTTGAGGAGCAAGCAGAATGAAGCGTGGTAAAAAAAAAAAAAAAAAGCCAGTCCTTTTCTTTCATGGCTTCTACGTACAAGGGAATTTGTGACTCCAAATTTTGACATATAAAGAATAATGAAACGCCAAAATCAACGAGGAAACCTGACACCAATCAATATCACCTGACGATTCTCCCGCTATTTTCCATAAGGAGAAATATGGCGGATAATTCTTGTGATGCGGTGTTATCTTATTATTATTCATTCGTGTGTGCGCTTGGTAATTACAGTAATAATGACAATACCTAAATATTAGTGATAAATTTCTTTGTCCGTGGAAGACCGCGTGCGCGCAAATGAAATTGGGTCTTCATTATTATTAAATTCATATGGAATTATGATTTGTGCACCTGATACAAGGATTCAAGGATTAAAATTTGCACATTTAATACTGTACCCGACACGAGTATCAAGAATTTTTCATTAATTTAATTTGTCCCAAATTGGGTTCTTTTAACAATTGTCGATCGTTTTCCTTGTTCAACCTTAATCCCAGCACACTGTATCACGTTTATAAATTTCGGTAACATCATCATTTTTAATGAATAATCACACCAATTTCTTCTTCCAATCAATGTGCACGACATTCCTTTATTAAAGGTTGTTAGGTTAAACATAGTAACCATGATGGATAACATGTACGGGTATGTGCGGTGGATTCCCCAACCTGATCAAGTTAGTTAATCAACCATTTCGAGCCATCACCATAATCCCCTGCCGTGTGGTCGAAAGGTCTGGACGTCATCTACGTCGAATGCATCCCTTTGATGGCGTTGCATTAAAAATAGGGAGACGGTTTACGTAACCACCCACATTTGGGCCTACACCGTAACACCTTTGCATTAAGAATTACGTATACACCTGCGAAATTTTCCCTACGCCTCCACAAATATTTGTATGCTTTATCTTGTTTCCCAATCCCTCCGCAGAAATCTGAGAGAGAGACGGATCCAGAGGAGAGATGCAAGAATTCCCCAACCTTATGATTTATCATCTCAATCTATGATTCCTCTGTCATTGTGCATTCCTAATTAACCTGAAAGGAGGAAAAGAGCGAGGGATCACATTGTGCAAATGCGTGATTCGTTGTCTTGTGTGTGCATCATATTGGATTAAAGTACGAAGTCCAACTTCCAGCATCCTAACTCCATTTATGACGAGTTGACCTATGCATGCACACACAAATTCTTGGCTACCGAGACAACAATGATGCGCATACGTGCGCTCATAAGCATGCAATGAAAGGAAAGAAGTACAATGCAAATAAATGCATAGCTACCGTATTACACAATATTTTGTGCGTACATTCCTACGTAAGTGCACACACGATGTATATACAACGTGGTTAATTATTTCACGTATCTATCATGTACGTACGTACGTACATACGTACTCGCTCTTGCATTGTATTCTTGTTAGGGTAGTTAATGTTAATGCAATATTGACCACCAATGAATGGATGGTGTGAGGTTGAAGTGAATAGATGGACGAACAAATGAAGCGTTCGTTCATTTCTTTCATCCCTATCTTTATGTAGTCAACCATTATTATTATCGCAGCACATTATGTACCACTACGGGGGGGGGGGCTTTGGTTCTTATCGGCTCATCGTCACCACCGTCAAACAGTCAACACTCACGCATATAGTAACGACCATCGAATATACAGTGTGAATGTATGGTTAGGAGATGGTGTATCGCTGTTTTCCGGGAGCTGCATGAAACGATTCAGGGAGGAATGAAAACCGCAAAGTCGGACCTAATAATTTCATTTTCACATCCTAATGTAGTTGACGATGTGCCGCCCGTGTTTCCTCGCACATGTATGCATTTGTTCGTGTGTAACTGTTTGTTATGTAATAAATCAACAAATTCATGCGGGACATCGTTATCACTCTCCCCATTATTATTTTCGAACTGACTTGGCCAATGGACTACGATGTCCTGTATGTATGCACACACGCATATGTTTACTTCCTGGTGTGGTTTGGGTTAGCCGGAAAGTTGGTGTGCGTAGGTGTTATTGTCGCGATTAATATATATGGGAAATCATTATGGGAATGACCCTTTTAAGTCTTTTATGGTTAGACTCATTGCGCGTTTTTTTTTTTTTTCTTCATGAAGAGTGCTGTATAAACGATTGATTGCGATTCATTCCCAATTAATGCTCATTCATCAATTCCTAATTCATCGGTTGCCAGCAACTATTCCTTAATCATCATTCGTCAACCTTCATATCCTCATAGCGAGTATGCAGTGAATTACAGTACATGAAAAAAAAAAAAAAAAACCAATAATTACAATAATTATTATTATAATTATTATTATTTATTATTAATTATTTTTTTTTCAGCAAAAATTCACACGCAGTGAATGGATGAGCGAGTAAGCAGCTTGGCGATGGACGGAATGATGAGCTCTGTCTAATGATAGTAACCTTATTTATTCCTGACGAATCACTTCTTACATCACCATTGTAAATCACCTATTAAGATTACCGTGGTAATGGTGGAAGTGGTGGTGGTGGTGGTAGTTCGTGAAGTAAAGCTCATCGTCACCTGCATGGCACACCTGTAAAACACAAAACCATGGACGAGATTCGAACGAGATTTAACGAAGCTTGTACACACATCACATACGCCTCGTATATCTCCACGTGGCACGTTTTTCATTAGGATGAGGTGTCCCGCTTGCTCGGTAAGTAGGATGAGGAGAGCGTCTTCACCTTTATCAAATTGGTTCTAGAGAGTTTTCACATATGCATGTTCCCAGCAAAATGTTTCTCACGTCATGGATAGAAATTCCTTTCTTGTCACCATGATCTCATTTGTACTTTGCAACGCATTAATAACTTCCTTCGTATGATACCGAATGTGTGGTTCCCGCCACCGAAGTAGTCGTATATGTTCGGCACCATGTACTTCAATCACTCCTCTACAATCCCTTTGATGTTGATGCAAGGGAAATCCTTGAGATGAGATATGCGTACGTACCTCATAATTTGCAATAAGGAAATCACAAATTACCTGTTGCATGTTTACTGCATGCCAGGTGTTTCGTGTAACCGATTGGTTTAAGTGAAAATCACAGTACGTGTGATATTCGCCCTTTTTCTTCTCCCTGAAAGCTAGCAATATCAAAGAGATGCGCATTATTATCAATTCAATATTATCAATCATATCAAGATACTATATTCGTTTTTATGCATATGGTTTTCAACCAAATTTTCTTTTCTTTTTTTTTTTTTTTTTTTTCCACGTACAATGCAGGACCGATTAGTTTAACGCTTTTTAATGTACTGTACGTTTTGTCTAATGAATTATATGAGTCAGGCTGAGAGCAAGGGCTGACGTACCAAAAAAGAAAGCAAAGTGTTAGGGGGAAAACCAGCTCCCTAAAAGTTGGTTGGGGGTGATCGCAAAAAAAAAAAAAAAAAAAAAAAAAAAAATGTCGAACCACCAACAGCACTAGGGCTAGAGTTGAGAATTTTCTAGATCCTGCATGCTTCTTGTTCGTCCGTTTCGCCACTTTCGCTGTTGGAATCACCTGGGCGGAATGTTTTCTGCGAAACTGCGGATTCACTATTTGGCTTGGGAATTACGGGAAAAAATCGTGTAATTCATGACACAATAGTGATACTTTTTAAGTATGGTGCGATACGATTTTCCTAATAAAATAGCAATTCCGTACCTTTGAATCAATTTTTAATTTTTAATTCTCGACGTTATACACAATAATCCCTTGGTTTCCTAAAATATTATGTGTGCTTTCGGGTTTTCAATAGGCCAACAGGCTTTTTCTTTTAAGGCGGGATAATATGGCGTGGTTTGTGACACGAATAACCTATTTGGGTTCATTATTGCAGCCGTTTGTTTACTTACCGAAGTACCATCTTTCCGTTGTGTGTGATGATTATTTAAGATTTTTAATAGCAGCAAAGCCCTTGTGGTCGAAAAAAAAAAAAAGAAAAAAAAAAAATTTTTTTTTTTTTTTTTTTTTTTTAATTGATGCGAACAGACGGAAACGAGAATTGGAATAAAATAAGATATAAATAAATAATAGATGAACAAGTTGAGTGAATAAATAAGTAAATGAATATTGATGATGATACGAAATTAAAGGAAGATGCTTTTAAGTGAGGTGGCGAACTTATGCTCTTGCATATTTTAATTAAAAATATGAATAATCACACTAGTGCGCAATATAAATGCCACGTATTATATTGATACACGTGCCGGAGAAACTTTAATTTCACAGTTACGCAATTCTTTTTTTTTTTTTTCTACCTTTATAAAGGTATAAACAATAATTAGGGATTTTATATTGCCGTATATACTGTTCTACTGTATAGCCATGCACAAAAGTATATAAAAGAGATCTATTCCGCCAAAAAAAAAAAAAAGACAAAATCCTTTTTCAATAACAACAGCAACAGCATAAATAATACGAAAGCAGTTGTTTTTTATTTGTGTATATGCGCCCTAAAGGTGATTCCTAAACATTTGCGTCTTTTCTTTTTTTCTTTTTCTCTTTTATTATTGCTACCTCGTTTCATTTTATCCAAACCCAAATTTTTTTTTTTTTTTTTACCTTACCAAATAAAAAAAAAAAAAAAAAATTTTTTTTCAATAAGCAATAAATAATCTCTGTATCCAAATCAGTCCGAGTTTCCGCATCTAGCATTCATTTCCTCATTTTAAGCAAAAATCTCTTTTAATATATAAACATATAAATATAAATATATTTATATTTATTTGAAAAATAAACTCCTCGTTTGTTTTCTTTTACTTTCTTTTTTATTTTTATTTTTATTTTACAGTTCGGTAAGTCGATTAATCTTATTATTTGATGATGATTCAGTTTAAATTGTGATACGGTATTCCCTAATTTATTTTTGAAATTCTTTTTTCGAACTCACCGTCTTCTTTTTTTTTGTCATCCATTTTCCTTTAAATATAAACGCAAACTCCCTCCCTCCCTTGTAAACCGAACAGAAAAAAAAAAAAATAATAACAATAATCCATCACCTAAATATATTCAGTGCTATAAACACACCAAATAAGAAAACCTACTTCTCGAGAAAGCACGCGTATACACAATAACAAGAAGAAGCAATATGGGTGGTCGACAATCAAAAACTGCTGTGCTCGGTGTTCATCCAACTCCGCTCATCAAGACCGACGGTAAAGCTGAGAGGAGAAAAAAGTTTCGTTCCTTGCGTTCATCGGGTACACTAGCGTCATTCGATGGTAGCCTCATCAACGAAACATGGCGTTTCACGGGAGGTGGCAAGAGAATCCACAATTTGAAGAATTCCAAGTCGGTCGCCCCGTTAGTTGAAGAGATTGAAAGGTTACAGAGACAACATCGACTGTTCAAGAGGATCTGGCAGAATAATTTCTCGGCTCCCATTGAGGAAAAATTAAAATCTGGTGGCATTAGAGTTCTCGACGTCGGGTAATTATTTGTTCGCTCGAGTCTCTTTCATCACTCGCATGCTCGTTCCGTTCACTCACTAAGCATAAAAAAAATTTTTTTTTTTTTTTTTACAGATGCGGTCCAGGGACGTGGACAATTGAAATGTCAGAGGCATATCCTCTCTCCTCGTTCACCGGTGTAGATTTCACCCCGCTATTCCCGCAAGAGGGGAAACCCACGAACGCGAAATTCATACAGGCCAACATACTCGATGGTCTGCCATTCTTGGACGATACGTTTGATTTCGTCAACATGAGACTTTTGGTAACCGCCTTTACGACCGCGGAATGGGAACAAAAAGTTATCCCTGAGCTAATAAGAGTCACGAGACAAGGTGGATGGGTGGAGTTCATGGAAAGCGATATTCAATACTATAACGAAGGTCAGACGACGGCGCGATTAACAAATGCTCGTTAGTATTTTGATTTTTCATGTTATTTTTACTTTCCTTTTCTCCGGTTGCGGTGAATTGATCAATTTTACACCTTTCTCCGCGCAGTGGTGACAATCATGAAATCCAAGGGAATCGTTACGCCAATAAACTCATATGTTCCCAAATCAATGGAGGCTAACGAAAAGTTTGTTGAAGGTGTTCAGACCGAAGAAAAATCATGTTTCGTTGGTCACTGGGCGGGCGAGCTCGGTCAAATGGTGAGCTTTCACGAGAACTTATCTTCAAAAAAATCATTCCTAAGCTCTCATTATTCAATCGACTCACCTTTTTTTCTTTTCTTTTTTTTTTTAAGGCCGTAGACGACATCACCAAAGGATGGAGTGCAGTCAAAATGCCAATGTCAACGTTGATGAAAGTAAAATCTCACGAATATGACGAAATTGTGGCAACATTCGCCAAAGAAGTCGAGCAATATAAAACCTATTTCAAAACCTGGCGATTCTTTGGTCAGAAAGTAGTCACCACTGCCTCGTCTTCCATAACTAGTCCATCCCAATGGCAAGAGCAATCACAATCTCCATGAAAACTCTCGTCGATCATGCTCCAAATTTATATCATGTATACTATCTCGACTAATAACAAAAAAAAAAAAAAAAAAAAATCCTGTATTACCCTATATTACGCATATATCCTCACACACACACACACACCACTCAATCACAATTGCATCTCGAATAATAATTATTATTTCAAGCATCCGTTACTACCCCTCATATATGTATATATATACATATACATAATATATTAGAACGTTAACAGTTTAAGGCATCATCTTTTTGCCTAAACTTCCTTGTATTTTTAATTTTGTAAATTAGCTTTCCCCCCTTATTTTCTACGTATTTTGTTACGTATATATATATATACATATACCGTATATCGTCTGATGATGGTGCAGGAAGCCATAGGTCGCGAGAAACATTTTACATGCACGTACGATGGTTGGTTGATCGTTGTCTAAAGGACAGAAATCGTAGTTTGATGATGAAACGAGAAATCCTAATTCTTCTTTTATACATATACATATTTTTTTTTTTTAATAATAACTATTGACACGATTATTTGTTTACTTACATATTAACCTTAACGAAAAAATCTTTTATACACCATAGTGTTTGCACAGTAAATAATAATATACAGTATATGCATATGCATATACTGCATTTCTCTAAAGAAAAAAAAATAAAATAAAAAAATGTAAATCGGCAATGTATTTACTATCTTATTCACGCAAGTGTTTTCATGTTGCTTTAAACGCCGATGAGCAATTAATTACCTGATTGGCCCACCTCTCGTTTGGGCGAAGGTGATTATTCAAATAAATTAAGCTTTCGTCACGAAGCATGCACCTACAGTGTTTATAAAAATAGGTGTTTGTAAAAAAATTTTTTTTTATTAAAAAGATAGGATCTTGTGATATTGTTAAACTTAAAGATCTGTCACTGTATGAAAGTTATTAAAGCAAACAATTAATTAGTACACCAATGTAATAATCATACAGTAAGTATTTGGATTTAAAAAAAAAAATGATATTTCATGCGTATTAGTAAGGGAGTCGATTAATATTGCATATTACAAAACCACTCAAGCATCTAATAAAAAATGAAAGGCACATTACTGTCCTCAATTGGAAAACAATACATGAGCACTTCTTTTATGCCGCATACAATAAATCAACTAGCAAATATCGAACCAAGAGTCAACCATCTATCACTTGTCCCAATCATTTCACCTCTAACCTAATAATATAAAAAAAAAAAAAAACAAATTTTTTTATTAATATATAGTATAAAACTAAATCAAGTATTATCTGAAAATATCATTGCAATATCAAT
>CAJVPT010005888.1:0-11646 GCA_910592055.1 Acaulospora colombiana
AGATTGAGGAACTCATTTCAGAAATGAAATAGTTGATAATTTATTAAAGAAATTCAAAATACAATATTTATTATCTATTCCATATCATCCCCAAACTAATGGACTAGTAGAACAATTCAACAGAACTTTATATAAAGCATTGGCTAAACTAACAGAAGAACAAGAAGATTGGGATAACTACATTGCAACAGTATTATTCACATACAGAACAGCCAAATAATTCTCTATGAAAATGACTCACTTTTACTTGGTATATGGATGAAAATCCCAAATCCCTCCTATAGAAATGGATGAAGTAATTAAAGGTGATATCCTATCACGACTGTTCACCCTAATAGAAGAACTACCACAAGAAAAAGAAGCTGCTAGGCATAATATCCAGAAAAGCCTATGAAAACAGAAAGAGTATCAAGACTAAAGGAAAAATCTAGCTCTAACTTTCAAAATAAGTGACAAAATATTAATGTATGATGCTGCATGAGATAAACATTTTACAGTGAAATTGAAACCAAAATGAAAAGAACCTTATTATATCCACAATATTCTTTCAAATGGTGTCTATTAGCTGAGAACTTTGGACAGAAAAGTATTGGTTGCTCCTATCAATACCCATCTTTTGAAGAAGTATTATGACTGAGAAGAATGGGAACTACAAATAGTTTTACAAGACTATCAATCACCAGAATCATCATCTAGTCAATGAAAACTATTTGAGTCAACTGAACAAAAAATCTAAAATAATTGAAGGTATTTAAGAAAAGAAAAGGGAAAAAGATGTAATAAAATAGTGGCAGCCCAGAAAGCAACTATATCACAATTTCAGCCGGCCTAGGAAGTATCACAACTGCTACTACATGGTCTTAGTAATCGAAATACATATAAAGAAACAGACTTAGTAGGACATATGAGAGAAAGATCTATCCAATGGAGAAGGAGCTTCCATGTCCTGCAACTGGAGAAGTTGTTCTAATGAATGAATTTCCCAGTTAAGGTTATTGTTCTCCCTCTCTTGTTTTATATGTGTGAGGTAATAGTGGTGACCAGTCATGTCTTGAAGGTCTGCTGAAAGGCTCTTATACTTGTTATACAAAATAGAATTGGTTTCTTGGAGCCTACCAAACTGGCGATGCAAGTTCTCTACCTCTTTTTTGAAAGAATGGTTTTCCCAAAACAAGTCATAATTATCAATGGGTTGGAAGCTTCTGGTTCTCCTAGAGGAAGAGGAATTGGCAGTGATACGTTTTTGTTTATGAACTCTTGGCATGATAAATTCGTTTATGATAGATGAAATACATTATCCCAAAATGCAAAAGATGTGATTCTTAATTCATTACACAAATATGTGAGGATTAGGAACACAAAATAGGTTTTGATAAATATAAATAGATAACGTTTTTCTCAATTCCCTAGCACACTATTCCAATATCTCAAAAACATGCAACAATTCCAAAATAAATATCATTGTTGATCAAATTATGGATAATCTTCTTGAAACAACTCCTGAAAATGTGAATGTAGTTCTACCACATGCAGATATCACGCAATCTTTGGAAGTATAGGTTCTAATCAAATACAAATATCTACAAAGGGCAACAAGGATTAAAAATTGACAAATGACCTTGGTGCATGCTTATCTATTAGGCAAATTATTGAATCAAGTGATAAATCATTATCAGCATAGTTTTTTGTGTGATCAAGTATCTGCATATTACAAACGAGCCTGTATTAGGACCTATTACCTTTTTTAGAAAACAGGAATAGAACAAATCATGAGAACAAGAAAAACGACTCTTAAAAATATCTACAATATAACAGCTGCTAAATTCAAATTCCTAATTGGTGCTTAATTTATGAAACTCACAGATTAGTTGGAAAAATTGTTGGACTATGAAATTTTGCCATATGAACTCCCTAGTACCCAGGATGATCCCAATACCTCAGATCAACATATCACGATTCTTTTGGTTACCTGAAAGTAAAGATCTTCCTGAACACTTCTAGAACATTAATAGTCAATTTTGCTATTAGTAAACTTAGTATAAAGTACTCTAAAATATTCTATAATCCTAGTTTATCACATATAATTATTATTTTCAAAGTATACTTAAGTTCTGTTCAAAATAACATAGCTAATAATCCAACAAAACTAATAGTATACTTATTACTATTATTTATCTTAGTTTATATTCTCAAATATTATATAACTTAATTATGTATTTAAAGGAAGAAATTTTCCCTCTGGAGACTTCTCAGGATTTATTCAACAATAAAATTATCTTTAACTTGAAATTATTGTCATGCCTCTCCTGCCTAATTTACTAATGATAAACCTCTCATTTATTAGTTTCAAATTATAAACTTTTGCATATCACATTAGAAGTCTAACTTAGTGTTTCCTTGCACTAGTTCTCTGTCTTTATCTGATTCCTAAGAGGTAAATTAAATAGGTTGACAATATAGAGATCAAAGCATATTATATATTAAGAAATAATTTTACCTTGAAAAGAAGAGAATATGCAATAATCTGTTTTGCAATAGTAGAAGAAATGCATAAGGCTTGAGACAAATATATATCTATAATTAGTTATAAATTTAGCTAAAATACTAGAAAACACTTTAAAAAAGAATGATACAAGATGAAAAATTGACTCAAACAATGATAATGAAGAAAAAATTTATTCCAAAACAGCACATGCCAAACTTCACTCAAGATAGTTGGATCAAACTAATATTAAAAGTAATATTAGGACTAACTGGTATATAGTATCTAAGAAAGAAATAGAAATAAAAAGTAATTTTAAGAAAAAGATGAACTTAGAAAGAAGAGAAAAAAGGAGAAAATACAAATTTCAAGGCAACAAATATATAGTATCTCCATGATAACAAAAACTTCTAAACACTTTGTTACTAGTAGTAATAGAAAGTCAATTAATTATTATAATAGAAGAAGTTTATACAATAGGTCTGAAAGTTCTTATCCTGAAAGTAAAAGTGATCAAGATTCTTTTTATCAGATCTTAAGTAATTTCAAATTACTAAATGATAGAATAAATTTAATTGAACAATAAACAAATAGTCAGAACAGGATAAGAGGGAGGCAATAGAATGATTGCTTCTAAAATTAGCACCAGTCTATTCAAAGTATATCAGAAGAGAATCTGATTTACAAGAGAAATCAAGCTCATTCTGGAAAAAAGTTGCAATCCTAAAGGAAATAGTAGATATTAATACAACCCTTTCTATATAACATATAATATATTATTTGATAACTTTATTAATATTTTCAAAAAGAACATTATTAATAGAATTGAAAAAGAATACAT
The DNA here is from genome assembly GCA_910592055.1 of Acaulospora colombiana. Lineage (NCBI taxonomy): Eukaryota > Fungi > Glomeromycota > Glomeromycetes > Diversisporales > Acaulosporaceae > Acaulospora > Acaulospora colombiana. The sequence continues at coordinate 3,324 of CAJVPT010005888.1, forward strand.
ACTATATAACAAGTATGCTATAGATAACTTTACAATAACTAATACCATCTCAATTGAAATATATAATGTTAGAGGAATAAATATTAGCCTGGATATATAAACTTTTATAAAAACTCAATATAGATATTCTATACATTTGTAAAATCAAGTTAACAAATAAAACAGTAGAATTTGCCTTTACTTTACAACAAATATACAAGTTTTTTTATAGTAACAATAATAAAAAATCCAAAGAATCTGGAATGAGACTTCTTATCAATAAAAATATATAAAAAAAACTAGAATTTATTAAAAAAAATAGAAAATTATATAATAGAAGCCAACTTTTAATCAACAAGATATAAGCTTTGTATCTATTAAGTATATCTGTTATTAGAAAAAACTATAAGTAGATGGCTATAACAGTTACTTCAAAATAAAATTCTAAATAAGTAGAAAAATTACTTTAAGATCATAATCATGAAAGGTTTTAATATAGTCATCAATTCAATAGCAGATTGACTACCTTTTAATAAAACAATACCTAGATATAGAAAAGCGAAAATAGGTCTTTTTAACTTCCTAGAATACTGGAACTATATAGATATCTAAAACTCCAGGAAAGAAGAAAGCACTACATTTATATAGATAAACAATACATTATACAGTAAAATTAACTATATCTAGTTATTTTTTTTTTTTAATAGTTGGCTCAGCCTCCAGTTGGACTTTATTAAACTTTTACTTTGATATTACATTGTACTATCTGTTTCAAAGTTAACTAAATTTCACAAACTATACTAGCATGTATATTAAAATTTTTAGAAAAAGATACCTTCTGGTTCGGATCCCCAATGGACCTCCATGACCTGTTGCTCCACTTTCAGAGAACTAACTTGCCTAGGCTGAGTTGATGCTTTTTTCCTTATTTTTTAAAGTAAAAAGGAGTTTAAGGATTTTCTGTTTTTTCCAATCTAAATTGGTTATGTGTTTTTGTCACCAGATGTAGCCCTTTGATGTATTTTGGCTCCACCTGCCCTTTGCTTTCTTGTCTACTCTTGTTATCCCCTGAGCTGTTTCCCACTTGTTTATGGCTTTACATCTCTGTTTCCAGGTGGTGCTTGTGGTTTCCTGGAGTTTGTCAAAGCATTTTGCGAGGGTAGGTTTGACTTTCTTCTTGAAAACTCTTGTCCAGTTGCCTATTAGTTTTGCTATATCATATGAAATTAAGCTTCTGGCTGTTATTTGGATCCAAAGATTGATCGTTTCTTTCTTGACCCTTGTGGCCCATTCCTGTACCCAGCGTTTGCTTCGTTTTTCCCTACTCTGGAGGAAACTTATGATTGTCTCTATCATGTGACTGCCAAACTCGAAGTTGTTTTTATTGCATATATACACGTGCTTTAGGTTTTCCACTACTGCCTTGCACCTGATACATCGTCTAGATTTGTATAGATCAGTCCTTCGTTCATGAAGCTTAGACATAGTTGGGAGTTCTTGACTCCATGATTTTAATATAAAAGTTCTCTATTGATGGTCCTCGGTGCTCGTATCTCCTGTTGAAATCTTCTTTAATTTCAAAAAGTCTATTGTTGCTTCCCTGTCTATTGCATTATAGTATTGGTCAATGTTACGATTTCTTTCTAAGTAGCACCATTCCATTATTTGTTTGTTCCAGAAAGGGTTTCAAACTGCTTCCCTACTGTTATGGTTTGTTACCTGTCCTTAGTACCAGAGTTCAAGTCCATTTTTGTTACTGGAGGTGATGTCTAACTTGGTCGTTTACGACTTTAGCCTTGCGCGTTTGGCTTATAAGTCCACCTTACTGTGTATATATGTCCCATTTCTTCGGATCTTTTTCACCTGGAGTTTGAGATTCTTGAAGCAGACCAAGTCTTTTGTATATTCTACCAAACGTGCAATTTTACTTCTTATTTTCGTGACCATTAGGGCTGTTGTGATCATCTGGCTATCTGTGTGAATTGTTACGTCTATTTTTTCTAGGAAAGTGGCTAGTGCAATCATAATTGCATTTAGTTCTGCCTCATGTGGTGTTATTTTTTGCAGAACTTTGAGTGCTGTTATTTCTGTCTCGTCCCCTGTCAGGAGATTGGTCATGTGAAATGTGAGAGTGTGAAAGTTCTTATAACAGCCTGCGTCTGATGTGATTTTGACCTTTTTCTAGCTTTCCATGCTTTGTTGCAAACATCTGAGCTTATTTAGACTAGTGCTATCCTTAATCTATTGACCCAGAACATCTGTATGCGTGGAAGTCATGATATAAACATCCTTCAATTCAATCGTGGGATTGGTCTTGCATTGGATAAGCCTTGTCTTAATGCTGTCCAGAGATGCAAGCAACTTGATCACCTTGCATGTCCCTCCATCTTTCGTCACTTGCTTATTACTCCCAGTGACTGCTATTGTATCTTTGTTTGAAATGTTTACTATACAGGTGCCCTCTTCAATGCTTATGTTGTTATTGCACCCCTTACATGTTTTTAAATGTAGCAAAGGGCTGTTTATGGTATAATGCCTTGCCGTGGTTATGTTTGTGTCTTTCTTTTTAATTTTCCCTACCAACAATTCTTCCTATTCCATTTCTTTCAAAGTTGCTATCCACATAAGTCTGTTCTTTTTCAGGTATCTGCTGCTCATCTTATATACCCAGGTTATGCAGTGAAAGAGATTCGTGCCAGGATGAAGATTGTTAACCTTGTTGTATAGTCCAGATGTAGGGTTCCTATAGTGAGCTTGTTAGTAATGTCTTCATAAAAATGAGGTTGTCTTCCTTGCGCTCTTCACCCGATAATCTGGTATACTTCTGTCCAGCTGATGGTTTTAATCTTACTCTGGTTGATGAATTGCTTCACCCATCTTAATTCATTTGTTTTGAGTTTGTTTCTATGTTTGTCGAACCAATATGGGCCCATAAGTGTCTCTAAGAGGATTAGTTCCGATTCTGATGTCTTGTGTGTATGCTTCACCTTTCTGAAAGAGAAGCCTTGCTTTTGTGTATTGATAAGTATATTTTGTAAGAAGTTGGTGCCCGTTGAATATATTTTTGGGCATTTTTCCAGGATATCTATATCTGATCATGCTGCCCATTGGAGGTTTATTACTCTCTCCCTGCATAATCATTCTGCGTGATTGGTTGCTGGGTGCAGCTTTTCAATTAATATAATATGCTTCTGAAGCATGTGTGCCTTGAGGTTGAAGATATTGTATCCCAAATCATTGTAGAAAATACAGTTGGGTGCTGATGTTGCGAAGCCTGCCTTGTGTTTGAAGATCCTACTGAGCTTCTTGTTGATGTTGTCGACTTTAGGATCAAAGAGGTGTAGGTTTTGTACCTGATATTCTATCTTCGGCATGATTACATGATTGAGTAGGTATTGAACTTGCTTGTCTGTTACTCTTTTTCACAGCAAACAGCTGGCAAGGTTTGATGTTATCTGACTGACCAGGTTTGTTTGATGTTTCTTTTTCCCATCCCGGTTGAACCACACTCCCAAGTATCTGACTGCCCCCTGGGTGGCTCTGATCGTGTTTTGCTCAAAAGTTATTTCAGACTCTCTTTTATTGTTAATTATGAGAAGCTCTGACTTCTCCGGGTTGACTTTAACTTGCGCGAGGTTATAGAATAAGCTGGCTAGCTTCAAGATAGCTTCGAGTTGCCTTCGGTTCCCAGCTATCTATGCTGTGTCATTCATATATGCTATAACGGATGTATTCGTGTTGCTTTGCGATGTTCGAAGCTGTGCCATGTCATATGTTTTTATGATGCTTCTATACCCTTGTGTTTTGCTGACCCTGTTTACTAGTGGGTCATAGTAAATACACCATAGAAGTAATGATATTGCATCTCCTTGATTGATTCCATTTCTCATATCATATGGGTCTGTAATTCCTACTCCTGTAATAACTGTATTTTTCCTGTCCTTGAAACCTTCCATTATGAGGTTTATTAGCTTGTCTGGTAGTTTGATCCTTCTTATGGCCAGTGTTAATGTGGCTAAATCCACATTATCATATACTTTGATCATGTCTTGAAAAAGAATCCACAATTTCTTGCTGTTTTCTCTTGCATTTTTTATGATTGTATTTATTTTGAAGATGGATTCCATTGTGTTCATCCTTGGTAGAGCTGCCCAGTTGTGTTTTGACAGTATCTTGTGGCTCGTAAATACGTTTGACAGCCTTTTTACCAGTCCTTTTGTGAAAATTTTCTTGATTGACTCAAGGAATATGATGGGTCTGACTTTTGTTAAATCATTACCCCAGTCATATATCTTTGGGATTGGATAAATGGTTCCTTCCTTCCATTCTTGTGGCATCGTGCCAGAGTGTAGGATTGCATTAAAGATGTTTTTGACACTCCCAATTGCTTTAGGACCCAGGTGTTGCAATGCTATATATGGGATTTGTGATTGGACCAGGGCTGAGACTTTGCTTGCCTTGGCAATAATATCTTCTATTTCTTTTAATGAGAAATCCATCACTGTTTCTGCATATAATTTCTCATCTATATGTTGGAGGGGTTCATATTCTTCTTTCCATTCCTGTGGCATTTCGCATGACTGCAGTTGTTTGGTTCAGTTCTCAAAATGTTCTCTCATCATTGATTTTATCTCATTCTCATCCAGAACTATATCGGGCTCCTCACTATTCAGAATTAGTTTGTTGAGTTTAATTTTCCTTTTTTCCCTTTCTAAGAAGCTGTCTATTATCCTTTTCTTGTCTGACGTAAACCAGGCCATGCGATTTCTGATGGCTTCTTGGATCTTTTTGCTCTTTGCAGCACATAGGTGTTTATGCAAAGTGGTCTTCATACTTTTTTTTCTTCTACTACCAGGGCTCTTATGGTTTTAAAGTCCTCTGGGGTGATGAGTTCTCTGGGAAGCTCTATTCCGTTTATCATTGCTAAGCATTGCATCCTTACCAAACCTTCCTCTCCAATTTTTTTCAGCTCATTTTCTATAAGCAACTTTTTGAGCTGGCATAATCCGATTGTAAAGGTCGAGGCTATCTTATTGCATCTGTTTTGTTTATTTTTTGAGTGGATTTGTGTTTTCTTGAACCTTCTGATATATGCACTGGTTACTCTTAGAATTGATTCCCTTAGTGTATACCATATTTCATTTGTATTCTCATTTGAAAAGGTCTCACCTTTGTTAACAGCTGTTTCCTCCTCTATCTGTTTTGTCCACTTCTCCCATCATGCAGGTTTTGTGTTCACCCAATTGTATCTCGTGTTGGGTTTTTTCTGTGTGTTTCTTTTCTTTCTCAGAAGTGAAAAGGCCAGGTGCATTCTTGCCACTGCAATGCCATGGTCACTCTTGTAAAGCTGTTTGTATTCATTCTTGATATCTGCTGTCAATAGCTCCAGATGTCCATTCTGTGTTATCTAAATCTGGTCAATTCTGCTTGCTGTGAATGTATCCATTTCCCATGTGAATTCACTCCTTTGTGGATTAACTATGTGAAATGTATCAATACATGCATGGTCTTTCATGTCCTTGATTAAAATACTATTTGATGATGTCCTGTTCTCAAACCGGTGATGTTAATTTGAAAATCTGTTTATGTAGGACATGTCTGTATTATTTAGGTTTTCTGCAATTACGACTTTCCAGTTGGGCTTGTGACTCCTTCTGAGCCATCTTGTTATTAGTTTTTCGAAGCACAATCTCTCTGGGGCCTTTGCTGGGGAATATATGCCTATTATTCTCAGGTACTTCTTGTGGGGGAAAGCCATGTTAAGCATCAGGGCTCTTCCTGCAATAGTTTCCTTCTTAACAATTCTTCTTGCCAACTGGTGTTTGAGAGCCACTCCTACTCCCACTTCTTGTTTTTGATTTATGTTAGTCCAGTGATATTTGTACTCATCAGTCTTCCTGTGTTTAGTTACGTGATTACTGCCATTTATTTCCATGCTTATCACGATGTCCCAATTTTCCCTTTGCCATAGCTCTATCCAAGCTATCCTATTTGCTTCTTTGTTGAGTCCTCTCACATTGGATGTTGCTATTCTTAATGTCATTCCTATCTCTACTTGACTGGTTGGTTCTCTGAGGATTTGTGTTCCTTTCTTGTTTGCTCTCATTGATGTTTTACTTTTTGATGCATCACCCATCATAATTAATACTGGTGTTGAAGTTGTATGTCTGGCAAAGCTCCTATGGCTTCTAATGCTCTTTGCATGTTGGTCTGCATATCCTTCATGGTTTTGTTGATTTGTTGCTATCTTTCGCGAATGTCTGTTGTGTCTTGGGTTAGGGTCAAGGTTTCGAGGTTACTTGGATTTCTTTTTGTTGTTTCCTCCTTCTCCTTGTCTTCACTGTCCATAGCGTGTTCCATTTCTTCATAATACTTCTGATTGTATGCTTCCAGGTTTGTGACCCTTTCATCAAGATCTGCTACCATTTCTTTGAGACCTGAGACTTCACTTTGGATCGTCCTTAGCAGCTCCATGAATTCTCTAATGTCTTGTGGATACTGTATGTATTTCTGCTGACTCTGAAGTTACTTTTATCAATTTTGTCGAGCGCGTTCCTGTATCATCCGATCCTGTCGATTGCTGTTGACTTATGCTGCTATTGCATATGATGCTGGTTTGGCACCTCCCTTGTTGTATGAGACCGAGGATGTTCGGAGGCCGCCTGTCTTCACTGGCTCGAACTTGCTATAGATTTGTCTATATTTTTCCGTCTGGGTGTGGTTGAACTCTCACCACTGTCGCCTTCGTTCCTTGATTGGGCATCCTTTAACAAGATGGGTTGTTGCATCGCAAATTGAATACAAAGGTGTATTAATAGGTACCAAGGATATCTCTGTTTCACTGAGGATATAGGTTGAGTCTTTCATGGCAAGCAAGTCTTCTCTTGTTTCAAAACTTACCACTGCAAACTTTTTTGGTCGATATCTAGTTGAGCAAGTATGTGATATATAGCACGTGCATTCGTTCATCTCTTCTAGGATTTGTTTTAAGTCCTATGCCATAGTACCCAGTGGTAAGTTGACCAATTTGGCCACTATACTATATCTTTCTTTCATCTGGTCAATGGACCAATAGGCATCATTTATTCTGACTGTGTCCCCTTTGATGAGAATACTGCGTTGCTTGACCAGTGCTTCTTTGACTGATTCATTTTCAAAAGTAATTGTGGCATACTGCCACAAGTTTTGGGTTTTTATACTGATTCCTGATATGTTGCCAAATTTGGTGAAGTGCTGTCTCACTTCCAGAAGTTTTGTGTTTAGGAGTATGTCTCAGACCACTATGGATTTGCCTTTCTCGATCGATTGTCTGCTGATCTGCATTTGTGTAAGCTTATTGTCACCTAAATTAGGTAACGCCATTCTTGTTGCATTATCTGCTGCTTGTTGATCGCCAAATGTCACGATAATTCATGTCCTCTCTTTGCTGTATTCACTGTGGATTGCAATAAGCCCTGGTTGAGAATTGAGGACTTTGGTTAGGTAGAGGATTTTTGCATCGTTGTTCAACCCTGGGGTGACATTGGCATCAATGCCTACCTTAAAACATTCTTTTCCATATCTGATCTCTGGGTTGACTAGTGTCCTTGGTCTTGGTCTGTTGTTGGGATATGCTATGTTGTTCTTGAGAACTATGGATATCCAATATTCTTCTTCCCTTTCTTTGGAGGCCTGTCCATTCAAGTGTTCGTTGTTGGCATCTGTTACTGGGCTATTCTTTCTCTCCTGTGGACCTTTTTCATTTGAGCCTCTTTCTGTCAGAGATGCGTGGTTTACTGCTAGGTCTCCTGTTTCATTTGCCATTTCTTCTATCTGCTTGCTTCATGTTTGTCCTTTGCTGTGTGGTTCTGACTCTATGTCTATACTGGCTGTATCTGGCGTTACAGCTGCTGGGTTCTCTTGAGTGTTTGTTTCCTCACTTTCTTGGGTGGGTCCCATTGCTGTGGTTGCTGGTACTTTTATCTATATGGTGTTGAGCTTCTTGGCATATGGTTGGTTACAGAGGGAAGTAGTCTCCTTGCTCCTTTTTTCTGTATGTTAGTTTCTTTCTATTCTTTGTTATTCAAGTTGCAAAACTTTGGCGTTTCTAGTGTTGGAAGCCATTTCCCTGTTACTGAGATTGCTGCACCTCAAGTGATCGAAAAAGAGTTGGTTGATTATAGCTATATCTAGTTATTATTTAAAATTAGTCTAAATAATATATATAAATTTAAAAATATTTCAGTGAAAATACTATCAAGTAATAATTCTTATTGATATCTAAAAAAAACTCTTTCCGCTGATCCTCTGATCACACACAAAAAAGATGTTTGCAAGAAGTTTTTATACTTCTTTGCTAATAAAG
>CAJVPT010005889.1:0-11646 GCA_910592055.1 Acaulospora colombiana
GAATAATACAGATTCTATTTCTTTTTATGAGCATATTAACTACTATTATATATTCTTCTACTTTATTCACTAATAATATTTTTTTTTTTAGATCTTTTTTTATTAATATATTAACTTCTACACTATAGGAAGTATCTTTATTAATATTATAAAAATATTTATATATTGTTTGGTTTTTGAAAAGTTCATTTTACTTTTGCTTTGGTTAGCTTTGTTTTATATAGACCCATAATTTCAATGTCTTGTTCTAATATTTCTTCTATAAGATTATATTAGTTTGTATTATTAATAATATCTCTAATATTATGCATTTTTATTACTTTTTTTTAAATATTTATTTCTTCTTGCTTCTCTTATAATTGCATTTTTTCATTTTTCCTTTTTATAAATTTAGTTTTTTCTGTTTGGATAAAGGTATCAAGGTTTTGATCATATTGTTTCTCTCTAGTATTATTTTGCTCCTCCTATCATGCTTTGCCCTTGTTTTTTGTTTGGATGTTGTGAATAGTAGGCAGGTATTTCTTATACTTCTGTGATTGAACTGGTACTCTTTTTAGAAGTGATTGGCCCTTTATATGAGTAGACCTTTTTCAAGTTTGTCTATCCTTTTACCTAGTTTCTCAATTAATTTATATAATTGAGATACTTTGGATTTCTGACTTGAACTTATTTTGAAGCTTTTTATTATGTGCCTTGTTATTTGATTCTCTTGTTGCCTGATATTTGTATAATAGTTTTTTTTTCTCTTGGCTTATGTTTTTCTATATAAAGTATGGCTTCTTCTTCTTTTTAATGTTCCTTATTACTACCAGTAACTAGTAGATCAAGTCTTGAAGCTTGTTTATTAGTTCTTATTTGATGGTTTTTATTATTTTTTAAGTCCATTTTTGCTGTACTTTGATATTCTGTTTTGTTATAGTCATTCATTTTTTTTTTTATGATCATTATATCTTTTTTTTCTTCTTTTTCAATAGAATCAAATATATTATCTGAGTCATATGAGTTATTTGAGTCAATAAACATTCTATGACAATGCTAATAGTAGTTTTTTGCATTCTATATTTGTCTTTGATTCTTAATCTTAATTTGTTATTGAAGTATCTTTTTCCAAGTCTTTTTTATTTTCGAAGTAGATAATTGTATAATCTTCTGATATTAGAGGAATTTTATTTCTTAGTATATAGAAGACTTTTGCTTTTGTTTGACTTAATGATTCTGATATTTATTTTATAGATATTCTATTAACCTCGTACAATTATAAGAAGTATTGTTTTCTTTCTTTAAATATCTAAGTTATTTCTTGATCATTAAGTTCTTTGTAAACTATTACTGATTTTACTTAATTGAATTTAATTTTGAATATTAATATTGTTTCAATTTGATATGCTTATGATATGCAAAGAAATAAATTCTGAATCTTTTTTGGTAAAAAGCCATTTTATATTCATGAATATTAACTATTTCCCATACTTTTCTATTACATTTTTGATCAATTGCTTGTTACATTTGTGATTTATATTCATTAGTATGATGTACTTTAATTTATTTTTGCTGAAGAAAAGTTTTCTGGCTTGAAGAATTTTTTATTTAAAGTATATATTTGAAAAACTGGATATATATTCCTATCTTGATTCATTCTTTTGATAGAAAAGTTTTCTTCTTCTTTTTTATTAATTAATTCTAAATACTATGGTATATTCTTCTCTTTATCAATATCAAAAGTAATCCAGTAGTTGCTATTGGTAAATTTAGTCTTGAAAAGATTTGGTTTCTTGAGTGTATTTAAAATTTCCTTGAGATATTTGATTTCTTTTTCTTTGCTATTACTTGATAATATGGTTTGAAGTATTCTTAATTTAATTGTATCAATCTATTTAATAAAGTAAGAATTAATTGTAAAGTCTTATATTCTATTTTATGTATTGTAAGAGATGTTCTCTATAAGGCATGTTTTTTATACTATTTCTTTGATTATTTCTACTTTTGCCTAATTTGTTATAATTTAATTTTTTATTACAACTTTTTTAATCAGATTGATTTTCTCAATTTCTGTAGAAAGGGATTGAATATTCATTGGAATGTTATCTATTTTTATAGTTTTTTTTATATTGTGACTCGAAATGTGACTTCCTATTTTGTTTATTAATATGTTATATATATATTTTTTTAAGTATAGAAACTTTGAAATCTTGCTTCTTATCTTGTCCCTTTTTTTACAAAGTAATAATATATTTCTCAATATACAGTATATTCTTTTATCAAAATTAAAGGATCTATCTTTAATAAATTGACTATAATATTATATAATATTGAAGTTATATTGATTGCTTTTACTGAAATATGGGATTGATCTTTTATCTTGTATCTTAGATTATGTTGAAGCATTTTTGTCTTTTATAGTTTTTATTAGGGATTATAACTAGTGACTACTTTCTCTAATACTTTTAGAATTTTTTTTTCACTTCTTTCTAGAATTCTAATGATATTTTATTCTTTTTAAATTATATTATCATATAGAATGAATAAACTATTACAAGTATTAGGTTGTTTTAATATTTTTATTGTTTTTTTATATATTAATTTATATATAGAAACTATATTGAATTATATGATCAAATAATCCTTGTCAATATGTTATTGATTCACATATTTTTGGTCTTGTATACCAATCTTGTTTATTTACATATATATTACTTATTTATTGTTTATAATACAGTTAGATTGAAATGTATTATTGTTTTGAAATATATCAACATATATTTAGTTGTTAATTTGTCATATTTAGGATATATTTTCATTATGTATTCATATTTATATGATATAATCAAATAGATCAGTTGTTGTAATTGTTTGTTACAAATCTTTACTATTTGACTCAAGAGGTCTAAATATTCTTCTAGGTTTTTGAACCTTGAACTTAAACAAATTTATTGATTAGAGTTATTGCTTCTGAAATCTTTTTTAGTACCTAGAAAGATATTAACCTACATTGATCTGACTAAAAGCTTTATAAAGTTGATATTAAGTTTCAAGAAGCCTATTGTAAATTAGTTTGTTTTTGGTTTCTCTTTTTCTTAAAGTAATTAAAAATAAATGAATATAGTTACTAAATAATAATGTTCTTTTCTTGTTGTCAGGAATTAGTTGTGTATTATTCAAAGGAAAGTTATTGCTATCTTTCTTTAAGATTGTTTCTTATAAAAAGATTTTTTTTAAGAAATTTATTATAAAAGAAAAATTTTTAAAAATTTGAGGATCAGTAAAAAAATCGATAAATATTTATAATATTTTATAAACTAATTTATATAACAATTAAACTCTTTCTACTGATCCTTTGCCCATATAAAAAAAATATTTATAAGAAAATTTTTATTTATTTACTAATAAAGCTTAATACTATTTCTAAATCAATATGAAGTTTACTTTAAAAGATACTCTTAAAACTCTTTTCTTGTTTATATTCATAATCAAACAAGAACTTGGTTTTCTATAACCTAGAAAAGTTAAGAAATATCTTTTCTACTTATGATAAGAAAGTTTTGTAAAGAAGAAAAATCAATAGTATAGTATTCAAAGCCTATTATATTAAAGTATGTCTATAAAAATTTTCTATAATAAGAGGTGATAAAAATTAAATCATATTTCAAAATATCCATTTATTGTTTCTTTTCTCTTATAATTTTTTAATTTTATGGAGAATTTTACATATTTCAGCTTGATTCTGAATTTTAGATAATAGAATTCATTGCAAAATATGATTGATAGACCAAAATATATTAGTAGCTAAAGATAAACAAATATTTATTAATTACTTTACATGTTTAAATAATATTATTGATAATAAAAAGAGTTGATTGATGTTCCGTTTTTGTTTGATTTCTCCAATTGGGTTAATCTATAGATCAAATACTATAAGATCAATAAAATATAAGTAACAAGTTTTCAGATGGTAAAAAAACTACTATTTATTCAAGCTGATGTCTTTTTCTTTTATTATTTTGGTCAAACAAAGTTCAAGATCAAGGTCTCTTTTTTATCCCAGTTACATAATAAGATCCAATGATCTCTAGTTTATATTAAGTTCCAATCCTTTAATTATAGTTAAGAATGTATTTTTCCAGAAGTTATAGAAAGACATCATAATTAATAAGAATTCCTGGCACTCTTGAGATTCTTCTATCATTACAAAATAAAAAAATTGTTAAGAAATTTGGCTTTTTAAATAATGGAAGATATTTATAAATAAAATTCCTTTAACTAGATGTAGCTGCTAGAAAATATTACATTAAAACAACATAGTTTAGTTTTTACTAGGTTATATAAAAAACTGAAATTTATTATAAGTTATTCATCTATTGTAATGAATAAAAAATCCCTATCCAAAGAAAGTTGGGATCAAGAATGTTATTAGAAATAAAAGCTTTCACTAGATAATAAGTTTCTTTAAATAGTATACAAGAAGAAAATTAAGATTAAGAATAAATAAGTTTCTTAGATAGTCAGAAGAAAAAAGAATATTCAAATTGGGTATTTTTTATTGAAAAGAAGTCTTGAGAAGCAAGTTTTTGAAGAAAACTAAAGAATTTTATTTTTTTATTTCTTTTTATTTTCTTATATATTCACTTGAGCATTTTTAAATATATCTTTCTTCTTTTTTTTAATTTATCTTTTTATAGTTTCTTGTATTTCAGTGACTTGACAGGACTTTTGGCAATGATAACCTGTTGACAATGAAGTGATAAACTAGGAGTATATTTACTCAAAAACTATTATGAATTGAAATATTGTCTTTAAAATTAAACTTAAAAACTATTATTGCTTACAATAAATTGTTAAATTTAATAGAAATATTTAACTATAGTATTTTTTTTTTTTTTTTTTTTTTATTAATGGGCTTATGCCTAACTTTATTGAATCCCAAATTACAAGTTTACATTGCGCAATATGTGAATACATTGATGTATATTCAGAGAGAATAAAGATAATGATAAGCTAAAGTAAATCTAAAGCTACTTCGAGGCTTATTGCCCTTCTTTTTACAAAGAAAATTAACATCTCTAGAGTGTACTGGTATTATGAGTGAAAAATAAAAGAAAAAAAAAAAATTGACAGTTATGTAAACTGTATCAGTTCTATTTCTTGGTCCATGCCTGTCTTGTTCTAATTCCTCATGAGAAGGTCTGAGAAAAACTTCTACTGAGTCTTTACGGAGATAAGATGAAGACCCCAGGGAAGACTATACAGTTTTAAGGCTTATGAGGAGGGAGTAGCCAGGAAGGCCCAGGTGGTATATTGGTGTCCACATGATTGACTTGAAAGTCTTTCAGTATATCATCAATTAAACCTATTCCTATCTAAATATGAGTATACTTACCCATCTATGCATCTTATTTCAGATTTAATTCCTTATATGAAGAACAGCACCTAGCCTTGTGGTCGACATACCCTGCTGGTGGCTGTTGGTAATAACGATTGATGAGGATCTTCCAGATATTCCGGCCAGCTCGCACATCACTGCTGATATTTTCGAACTCGAGTTTTGATTGGTATGGTGGTGTTAACCTTCCAGTCTTTCAACTCAGGATTTTTTGAAGATAGAACAAAAACTTCCTGGGTTACTTTGCGCATGAGCTTTACCACTGAGTATCTTAAGTGGTTTCCTGCTTTCTCTAATTTAGACTTTCCGGGCAGTAGAGGTTGGAACCTACCTGACATACAATCAGGAGTAGGCGGCTTTGATCTTTAAAAGGGAGTGATCTAGCATCTTGTGACCTTTACCATGGTCGGACGGACTCTTTCTGTATCCAATGATGTGTCGGTACCATGTCCTATTTTTTTTTTTTTTTTAACCCGATGTCAGGTTAGTTATATGTGCTTTATTAAACATAATATAGGCTATACTATTTACAGTGTCGCTAAAGCTAGAATGCTAACGAACTCACTCGTCTTAGTTTATTATCAAACTCTAAGTGCAACTTTGGGAGTGATTTGTCGCTCCATTTATAGTTTGGGTAAAAACCCTTCTACTATAAACATCATTGCCTGCAGTCACTACTGCAGGTTGGTACCATGTCCTATATCCACCTGCGCCAGACAAAACAACTTATGATGGATTCCAGGTTCTTATGGAGCTGAGGAAATGTATTCAGATACGTGAGGTGGCCAATAGGAGCTTGTTTATTAATCTTGTTTAATGTGTTTCGCGTCAACCAATCAGAGTTGACAAGATTCGTGTTACCCAAAATTTCAGGATCAAGCTGGGATAGGTAAAATTCCCCAGAAAGCCATGAAAAAGGTAGCTCTGAAAGGCCACAACACTATTCAAAGGATAGAAAAATAAGTCCTTTGACTGGTTTTTAACCTCTATTATCTTCACCATAACTAAGAGGAGGAAGGTACTTCACTATTGGTCCTTTTCCCTTTAGGAACTTTCTTGCCATAAGTAGTAAAGGTAGAAGCTGAACTTTGCAAGCCACAAGAGTTTAGTTTGTTCAAAGGAGATTGTAAACAAGAGAAAGGGGAGATAAGAGAGTTCTGAGGGAACTCTTTGAGTTGGTTTAAGGAAAGTAGCAAGACTTTATTAGCATAGAAGTATTAAAACTTCTTGCGAACATCTTTTTTTGTATATGGTCAGAGGATCAGCAGGAAGAGTTGATATGATATGATATTTAACTATAGTATATAATATACTACTCAAGCAAAAATGTATTTATGTTTTCAATTGATTAATAAACTATAATCTAGCCTAGCTATGGATACTTAAAAAAAAAATAAACTAATTTATATAACAATTAACAAAAAAACACTTTTCACCGATTCTCTTTCTTAATAAAAAAGATATTTATAAGAAGTTTTTATACTTTTTGGTTAATAAAGTTTTTTTACTTTTCTTAAAACAACTCAAAACTTTCTTCAAGAATTATTATTATCTTCCCTTACTTGTTTACAAACTCCTTTGAACAAAAACTTAGATCTCTGATAATCTAAATAGACTCAAGTATATATTTTCTTTACTAAAAACAAGAAGATTCTAGGAAATAAAAGGATCAACTTGTGAAATGTCACCTTTCAAAGCTAAAAGTAACATAAAGATAATTTATTTTATATAATATTTTTGAATCTCTTAGAATGTTTATTGTTCTTTATTGTTTTTTGAGAGAATTTTATATATTCCAGCTTAATCCTAAATTTTTAGTAGTATAATATTATCTAGTATTTGATTAATTAATATGAAACATATTAATAACAAATATAAACAAGCTCCTATTAATTATATTTATATATTCCAATAATATCATTGATGAAAGAAAAAGAAACCACTGATACAAACTCCTTTACTTTTTTAAATAAAATATAACTGAAGTAAAAAACTAAGAGACTATTAGAATAAACATTAAATTTTTTAATTAATAAAAAGATAATTATTTGTTTAAATTGAAATCTTCAACTTCTTATTATTTTAATTAGGCAAAGTAGACAAAGGAGATTATTTTTTTATTCCAGTTAGGTTGTAAAATCAAAAAGTAAAAGACTATAAATCATTATTTTTCTCTAGGATTGAGAATATATTTTTCAAAATATTGTATAATAATATAATAATTAATAAGAATTCTCACAATTATTTGATTCTTTCACTATTATAAAATAAAAAGATTGTTAAAAAATCTAACTTTTTGAATAATAAAAGATGATCACTAATAAAATTCCATTAATTAAACATGGTTACTAAAAAATATTAAAAGATGTATAACAAAACTAAAAAGTCATATAAGAATCTAAGATTAATTATAATTTATTGTTATATAATACAAGTAGATACAAAATTAATATTGAAAAAAAAGAAACATTGAACAAGATACTAGATTTAAGTAGATTATAAATACTTTAGATAGTTATAAAAAAATAATTAAGGTTATGAATAAATAAGTTTTTCAAATAATTTAGAAAAAAAAAATATTTCAGAAAAGTTAAATTCTAACAAGAAAAAGTTTCTAGCAAAAGTTTTTTAAAAAATATAAATACTTTTATTTTTCTTTATTTTTTTAATTTTTATACAATACCAAAAATTAAAAAAAAAACTCTTTCCGCTGATCTTAAAAAATTCTTAGAAATTTCCTTTTTAGGTAATACACACAAGGAAAGAGACAACATACACAACTCAAGACATATACTCTCACAACATCAACATATAAGAGACATCTTAATACAGAACAACACTTAATGCATAGTTTTAGTCTGATGATCATTGAGAAAACACAACATATTGTATATTAACAATCTCGATCTTTTTCTTTTTTCTAAGAAGAATGAAATAAGCCAACATAAACTGATTCACAATCAGAAAAGAGGAGCCAATATCAACTTTACAGAGCTTGCAGCCAGGCCAATGTAGGTTAACACCTTTCTTGACACTACAAGAAATCTCAAAACAAATAGGTTTGCTCGATAATCAAGCAAATCTCAAATTCCTCAAGACTCAGAAAGATATCAAAGCTCCTCAAGATCTAAACAGCCTAATGTGCATATGCCATTGTTACACACATCAAAACACCTTACCAAAGTAGTGCAAACATGTATACATGTATAAAGCTGTTGTTAAAATAAGTTCGATAAAGAACTATCACAACAACACAACAAAAGCGACTAAATTTGATAAGATTAACAATCACTACTACCACAACAGAAAGTAATCAATGTAAACAGAGTATCAGGGGTCTGTAAACACAATAACAAGTTAGTGTAAATAGATAAACAACACTAGACAAAACAGAATACTTAATACGTATCTAATCAAAATAAGATCAAGACACATATCAAAATAGGAGAATAGCTAAAAACAACAAGCAAAACATGTAAAAGGTTTTTTTGTCCCATGTGACAACATCAATACTACATGATTCACCCCTATTATTATTCTCTATACCACGTGCACAATGAACAAAACTGAAAAGATTCTATAAATAGTAGATAAAAGAGAGAAGGATATTATTGACACACTAATTTGACTCACAAAAAAGCATGACGAACATAGTAAGCTATGGGCTACATAACAAATAGCTAAACAAAGACTGACACTACTCAATATAAAGAGAGAATGTCAGCTTCAGCTCTAAAAACTTGCACAATACTTGATAACATTATTGCAAGCATCTTAGGAATAGACAAAACTATATTCCATAAGAAAAGAGTTTTAATCCAACAAATAACTTATCTATGGCAACTAGGAAAGGGCAAAGAAATAGACCTGTTTCAACTATATATTGAGGATAAATTCCTGGATATAATTGAAGAAGAAGATCTGAGTAAGACAAGAACCCTGCCCATGGAAATTATTGCCCCTGTAGAAAATGAATCAACATTGGATAATGAAATTACAATGTCCAATGCTTATGAACAAGAGGAGATAGAAGAGGACATGAAACTTGAAGCCCTTAGAGAAAAGATTCAAGGCCAAAACATAAACAAATGTAACTCATATAGTATAAGAAATAGAATTACAGGTCCTACTTTGAACCCATACTATATAAGCAAGAAAGGAGTGTATCGATTAGGAGTCATGACAGCAAACATTCTGGGAAGTTCAAAAGAAGAAATCAAGGCCTACCTATGTAATGTTCTAAAGCTATTCCAGAATAAATGAAACCTCCTCCGAAAAAGCTTCACCAATAGAAACGAGTGGTTGGTTATCCATTTTAAAGAAAAAGCAGACCTCTTTAAATGTCTAGAAGAGGTAAATAGAAAAGAGAAAACTTTTAGTCTTCAATAACTAGAACCTGAAATAAGAGAACATATAAGATATCCATCTGTTGATAAAATGGAAAAGAAAATATTCTGAAATCACAATCTAGAAGAAGGAGAAGATATATGACATATGAGTTTGATAGATATGGATCATAAACTTTCTAGAAGTTATATAAAAGAACACCTCAAAAGATATGAAGCTGTCAAGAATATTGATATCTATGAGGTAAAAACAAAGATCAGAGCAAAAGCCTACCTTAAGTGGTATAAGTATCTCAAAACCAATCTAAAAGAAATATGGATGATACCACTTGGAACAGAAACAACAAGAGTAATCTTTACTAAAGAAGAGCTAACAGACTGAGAAATAAATGAAGTTTTGATTGAATGAAACAAGTATTTAGCTAGACTCCTAGGTACAAACAGAATATTTTCGAGTTTAGTAGCTAGAGCCCTTAATAGTACAAAAGCTAAGGCCTGTTATGTATCAAAAAATTCTTACACGTTGAAAAAACAGAACTTCACAGTGGTATGCTTTACAATAAAAGAAGTCATGATGAGAGCCTGTAGATAACATATTTTTTTATAAGGATTGAGACTATCCTGGAGTGTGAAAGCTCTATTAGGAGAAACCATAAAGAGTCTCAAATCTAAAACTGGAAGGGGTAGAAATAAAATGAAGCATACAAGGGTAGAAACAGATACAGAACCAGTGACAGATTTACTATCAGACAATGAATCAATAAGCTTGACCATAACTATAGACTAGAGATGAACAAATAATCAAAGAAGAAGATATCAGGGTCAAAACAATAATAGTCAACAAAGACACCCTAGATCCTTGAACTATTCAGTAACAGGAAGTAATAAGGAACCTCTCAGAAACATTAGAGACTCGTCAGAAGGCCAAAGCAGAAGACAACAAGATCCTGAATTGATAAATAAGCATGATCTATTAAAGCTCATATTAACAAATCTGGAAAAACTGAGTGAAAGAATTGTCAAGCTTGAGAGCAGTTCAAGATCCAACTGATAAGGAAGAAAGGGTCAGGGTAGACAGATCACTCCTAAAATGGCACACCAGTTAATCAAGATAGGCAAGAGAAGAAAGAGTCCAGTTCTTCCTCAACAAAAACTTGTAATAAGGGTAAAGAACGAATAGTAGCTCTAGAGAAAGCAGTAGAGCAATATGATGAGTTAAATTTAAATGCATTTTTACAAGATGAACGTAGTATATTTTTAAGTAACAGAAATGAAGAGAATGATGAAGAGGTTCAAACAAGAGTAGTAAGAATTGGCATATATAACATCAGAGATACTACAGACAAAACGAATCAACAGGGCCTGATTGAAGAAATACAAGAACAAGGAATAGATATAATGGGTATATGTGAAATAAAGCTAACCCAAACCAATGTAAAATAGGCTTTCGACAAACAAAAAGCCTATAAACACTTCTACAGTGTCAACAAAAACACACCATTTGGAGTAGGAGTAAGTCTTCTAATTAGAAAAGATCCAGAAAAGAAAGTAGCATTAATAGTTGAAGAAGAAGGTTATATAATTGCAACCAATTTCCTGTTTCTCTGTTATTATGTATTCATTATAATCTTGCCAAATTTTGTTCCTGTTAAGTATTATCTTGCCCCTTTTTTTGTTAATCAAGGAGTTTACCATCCTTATTTGATTATTCTTCAGATTATCACATCTTTGCTCTAGTACAACTTTGATAGCCTCTCTTGTCTTTTTTGCTTCTAGTTTTTGATTGATAAACTTTAAGAATTCTATTGCATCTTGAATATTTTCTTTTAGCATTCCTTAGGACATATTGGAGATGCTATATTGTATGCAATAGTTTTTGATTTGATGGTTTGGACTATGGATGGTATTATGTTTCTCAATTGC
>CAJVPT010005890.1:0-11645 GCA_910592055.1 Acaulospora colombiana
TGATATTGCGAGATTTGTTAGAGCTCTACTGAACTCAGCTCCAGGGGATTGTTGGTGTGCGTGCTCAGCGGCAAACAAGAACCAATTTTGCAGAAGGTCTTGATAACCTGGTACGCCGATAAGGGCCTTACGGACCGGGTGGATCGATTCAACGATCTTGAACGCTAGTCGGTTCGTTGCACGTGTTACTCGCAGAAGTTCCTTGTTAATCGCTGGAAGATGCGAACGCTGATCGGTTTGAACAGGAAGAGTACCAACTGGCGATGCGTAAGCCACAAGGGCGAGTTCTACATCTCCTTCTTCGACTGCAGAGTATGCACGAGACTCGTCCTCGTAAATGAAATGGCCAGCAAAGCGCGACTTGGCAATGGCTAAGCGGGATTGACCACCTTCTGATATCAATAGTAGTCTCTTGTCTGTTATACCAAGGTCAAGAGTTGGGATATCAATGCCCAATAGGACACGACCGTGCCAAAACATTGGAGTCTTGGGCCTGAAGACGATGAGGTAAGGAGAGACTTTTTCGGGCTCCTTTGGTGACTTGTCTTGACTTTCATCAATCTTTTTGCTGTCGTCAACTTTTGAGATCTCTTCTGGTTCATATGTAGAAGAATCATCTTCTGCACCACTGAGACTATTGACTCCATCGAGATCAGCGTCAGATTGACCTTTGGCCGAACTTCCATTGGCGGGTGGAAGCGATGATCCTTTGTCTTGGGAACCACCGTTTGCTGTTGGGTGATCTGCCACTACTTGGAAAGCACTCTTGAAGAAATTTGCAATTTGATCTTTGCGTTCGGCAAGACGGCCTTCAGCGATGATGAAAGTGCCCGTTTTCTGATAGTTCTCGGCGAATACAAGTTGGTGACCGGTCTCCACCAATCGATTTATAAAGAGAGCGACATTGAGCTCCGCCATGTTATACTCGCAGGAGTTACTGAAGCGGTTTGAAAGGGCACTAAACGAAAATGAGTTCTCCTTTTTACCTCGTGTAGCATTACATACCGAGCGAACCGACGTAGCTTTCGGTGGCGTACCCTAGCCTCCTCCAACATGTGAATGTAAGCAGTGACTACATTGCTTTTATTCTCCTCCCCATCTATTTGAAGCTTCACTACTGGTACTTCTTCGTTGGAGACATTATCGTTGGAAATGTTGGTTATAACCGAGAATCTTGAGACTGGTGAGGCGAGTAAGGACGGCCTACGGATCTGATGATCAAAGGCGTCGGTTATTCTGACAATCAAACGATGTGTCACAATACTACAAGTATGATTAGGGTGGGTGGAAATCAATATTTGAAACGCTCACCAGAGTTGCTCTGCCACCAATACGGATCCGCCACTAATCTCGGAAGCTACTTTATCAAGAAGTCCCCATTGGCTATCAAGGAATTCGGTTTCACGAAAGTAAGAACCTCGAGAGCCTGCACCACTCTTCAACTTGCGATGAAGCAGACCAAAGAAGGTAGTGACAGCTTCAAGCACCACTTTGTCATAGTCGTCACTGATGAAATCTTCGAGATATTTCCCACCAGAAAGAAGTGTTCGATACTCGGCTTTTCTCGAGCATGCTTCGTTGATTGATACCTTGAAGTCTTCCATCATCTGATCGATGAGCAGGATATCCATGTCTCGTAGTCTGTGAGCATAGTCGAGCTGGACTCGGAGAGAAGCTTGCATAAGCTTTATAGGGAAAGTTAGGAGCTCTCGCAATTCGTTCCACAGGGCAGGGAGCCGCATGGCATCGAATTCGTCAGAAAATGAGGCATAGACCTTGTTGGCGCGAGCAACAATTTGCAATGCATCAACCAGTGCTCTCTTCTTGAATATCTGCACTAGCGATTGCTCCTTTAGGACCCTCTCCACGAAAGTTGAGTCGTCGGCCACCTCTGGAGCGTAGTCGTTGGAATAAGGTCGACGGGGGCGGATGACTATTTCGTTGGTCTTGCTTAATGCCATGACATCTAGTTCCTTGCTGCCGGTCCATTTTTGCAGCAGGGATAGGTGTTGCCGTGTCATGCCCGCAAGATTAGCGTACGCGGTCATTGCATAGATCCGTTTAGTAAATGCGGGATCTTTGAGGTGAGGTTTGTCGTGATACATTGCTTTAAGAGTAGGGTAAAAGGATTCGACCGCGTCCAATCGGCGAAGATATGAGTTGAGCTGATCTACAGCGTTCTCGCCAGAATCGGCATTATAGATGAAGGCAAGGACATCTTCATGTAAGGTTTCTCCTACTCGTAATCTTCTATGCTCGACCCGCTTCTTCTCCTCGTCTAGTGATCGTTTCCTGATCTTTCCTCTGTAACTAAGCCACGCCTCCTCTGACGATATTTGCGTACGAAAGCGTTCGACTGTATCTATAGGTTCTGTTTCTATTTCAGCGATTCCAACTCTTTGCTTTTCGGAGTTGATCACGTCTCCATCAAGGACTGATCGCAGCATTATTTGCCACTCCAAGCGTTCTAGCTGCTCTGCAGCCGACTGGGTTAGCACTTCCTCTTCAATAAAGTCACATTCCTGTTCTTCTTCATCACCGGAGCTTGTTTCATCGTCTTCTGTCTCGATTTGCTCTTCTGCAAGTCCAGCTTGAGAGCGCGTTTCGCGAGTTAGGCGTGCTGAATATGGTACATTGCGCACGGCTGAGCCCGGCAAACCAGGCTGAAATCCTCCTAGGTTAGACGATGATTCGGGTGGATAAGAATGTAGTCTGTTAGGAGCAGGAGGTGCTGAATAGCCGTCAACAGGAAGTGGTTGGGAATACTGGCGGACCGCGGGTGGATGATTTCTGCTATCCTCATCCTCTAGATGTGTTGGAAGAGATGGTTGATGCCTCCTATTCGTCTGATATGGACCCAACATCTAGGGAGGCCTAAGTGGGCTAACACAGAAAATCTTTACGCCGGTTTTGCTGATCCGAGGTAATTCATTAGGGGCAAAGTTTTGACACAGATACAGAAATACGATAAAAATGTTTGCTAGCCTTCTACACTTTCAGATTCGCCTATTCCTACCTTGTTTAATACATCTTTCAGCACAGTCCCATCCTCATCGATAGATCGCAGGAACCGCATCAGGTCCTTGGCAATATCACTGGAATTCCTTTCCATGGCTTGAGAGAGCAGCCTCACGGCATCCTCAGAAGTTTCTTCTAACTGCTGGATGTTGTGCAAAACAAGAAGATACGAGGCTGCTGACGTTAGGCGTCCCTCTCGCATACACGCCTATCCAGACACCGGTGTTCAGTTTAAGGCAATGATCCAAGGTTCGTTGCATACCTCAAAGAGAGCACGTGGACTACCAGATGCATCAAATAAACGCTTCCATCGCGACATCTCCGTTTTTCTCGCACATCTGACCACGATCTCTAGGGATTCATCGAAATGGTCCAGAAACGTGATGGCCTCTGGAAGAATAGCCTTTTCTTCCTCCACATCGTCTTCACTTTCTAGGATCATGTGTAACAATACTTCGAGGGAATGAGAGAAAAAGACTAGGCTTTGATACTGTAAGGCGAATTGGACAGCTTCTTTGACTTGCTTCTTTTGGAGATGATATCGAAGAATATGATTCATGAAAAGGTGTGACTGGGAAAGATGAACAAGAGCATTGAATGAGGAAAGCCTCTTACGTTCGTGTTCCATCGAAAAAGCGCAAAGGGCATCGTCGATCGAAGAACCGATTCCCCTTCGGCTCCGATGATGATACCCTTGTCCATGAGAACAGCTAAATAGTGATAAGTCTCCCGAGCTAACATATGAACACAACTCACATAAGGGGTAAAAATCGAGAGGTAGTCTGACATGTTCGATAACAGGCCCGGGACCACGATTGTTGACAGGAATTGCGCCTATCTTGAGAGCATCCAACCATATGCGGAGCGCCTCGCCGTCATATCCCCAAAGCGAGTTTTCCAGAGCCCCAATTCCTTTGATATGGATCCAGAAGAACTCTATCCTATCCGCGAGTATTTGCATATCGTACTTGACATCTTTAGAAAAGTCCTGAAAATAGATCATTATCACTAGTGTTGTATGAAGTACTTTGAATACTTTACCCTTCTCGGAATCAATAGGACTAGTTGTCCTCCGACCAATAATAATATGGTTGCAGTAGTCATATCATCCGCTACATCCCCAAAATCTGTATTTCATCTCAGTGTTACATCCTTCAAGTAGTGACATACTGACTCTTCTGAGATGATGGGACCATCCAGCTAAGTCCTCGTACAAGCGTCGGCTCTATAACAACTCCATCGAATGAAATGCTCCCACAACAATGCAATGTGACATTGTCGGCAGTAGGAAGAACAAGGTAGTGATAGAGGTCGTTATTTTCAGTGTAAACCAGAAGAGAATTGTCGACGAGGGAGAGTGACACAATGGGAGCGTCGAAAGTCTCTACATGGAGGATCTCTCGAAGAGTCAGCTCATTATCCCGTGAGTATAGTTGCACCTAGTAAATCCATGTCAGATAAATAACGGTGTTTTTCCATCAATTTTTACCTGATATGTCCTGCTGGCCATCTCAATCGCCACAATCAAGACATGATGAAACCAGAGTAGGCCGCCTCTAACAAGGAAACTCTGCTCTTGTGATGCTTGTTCGAATAATTTCCATCGACCAGAAGCCATGCTATAGTGGATTAGACCCCGACGGCCTGCCACGGCGATCAACCGACCGTCACTGCTAATTGTAGAGCATCGTAAAGGCCAGTTGTTGGCAATATAATCGATTGGAATTTTGATATTTTGCCAAACGTCCGATTCTGGATTGATGACTGACATGTCGGGTTGATCCGCTCCTCGGTACACCAAAACCCTATCATCCATCATAAGGAAAGCATAACGGGTATTGTCCTGGATTCTTCTTTAGATAATACTCTGTGGTCAGATTGGATTTTCATACCGGAGTTTGTTGAGCGGCAAAACTACTCTTTGCGAATGAAATAATTGCCACCGAAGACGGGGCTTCTGATGTTGGATTTGAGGATACAAAGAGGTCATAATTCCCGGGGCCCCAAAACTAAGGTTTAATTAGTACCAAATCCCCTAGATGAAGTGCGAGCTCACCAAATTTGATACTCCGTACATAAAGGTGTCCTGTAACCTGGCCATTGTGTCAACTCTAAAACAATAGGATCCTGAATTAAGTACTCTGGATGTGATATGCTTGCACCTATATTCCATGCCAAAAATCTGCCGCCTACGCTGACAATGCCCCATCCATTCTGCCATCCAACTGCCAGGGCATAGCCATCACTCGTCCATTCTAGACTAGTTACGCGGCCACAGGATCCGTAAAGAGAAAGATCGGGAATCTTGAGGAATTTTGGTGGGGCGAGAGTCCCTTCTTGAGATGGAAACGGTATATATACAAGTTCGCCGTCTTCTAACCCCACAGCCACGATGGAAAATCTTGAATTTAATGCAATATCAACCGCTCCTTTTGATGGATTATTTCCGAGATCGAGACCCAAGCTAGAGGAATCAGGATATAAACGAGTACCCAACCAGACCGATTCGTCTTCTCCTGTGGTCTTGTGGCTAGCCGGCGACTGTACCTCTTGCTCTGGAAGTTGATTTGGATCCCTTTCTTGTTTTGTAAGATGCGTAAAGTACGCCTTTCCATCGTTTGTTATCCATCCCTCGGCTGCTGATGTCTTGGTATGACGAATTTTGGAGAGAGTGACGTGACCTGATGGTGATGAGAACCTGAGAAGCAACTGATTCCGGACTTACCTTCAGCAGAGCCATCAAGCCACGGAAATTGTTGTTCATTCAATGACCAGGTTTCGTGCCCAAGCCAACCAGCATCCTCCTCCTCCTCGTCATCTTGAGGCCAGGGTAGCTGTTGAACAGCGGCAGGGTTTCGAGTGGCAAAGAGAAGATGTGTGATACGAGGAGAGAGGCTAGGATATTTGTAAGACAGGTTCAAGATTGGTTGTCCATTTCACCTACCAGAGCAATTCTCCATCTATCTTGATGACGCCACGAAGTTGTAGATACAATCCCTCGAGAGGTAAACCCTCTCCGGGCCCGGGTAGGAATGTCGTTCGGATAATACTAGCAACGGATAATCTTGACAACGGACGGTAGTCGGGAGTTTGATAGATATTGACCAAGACGACGAACGATGCAGTGGTCTATAAGCGCCCTAAATGAGACCAAGCAAAGCAATTGTACACTTTCTTACATGTATCGCGATCTTGGAGCCTTCAGGAGACCAGAAGGCGGCTACATTGGCGCCATGTTCGTCCACCGAGATCTTCGTTCGTTGTACTGAAGCCAATAGGACAGGAGGCTAGAACAATTACGACTTAAGGATCAGTTAGATTTGCCTTTCGACATGGCAGTAGAATCGTACCCGAACTTTCCATATAGATATGTTACTCTTTGTGAGGACAAAGAAGA
Organism: Acaulospora colombiana; assembly: GCA_910592055.1. Lineage (NCBI taxonomy): Eukaryota > Fungi > Glomeromycota > Glomeromycetes > Diversisporales > Acaulosporaceae > Acaulospora > Acaulospora colombiana. Next base: position 6,416 of record CAJVPT010005890.1, read on the forward strand.
GATTTTTACGACTGTTCGCGTTGATGCCTATAACTGTTTTGTCTTCATCCTCGGAACCGCTGACATTTGCTAAGGAGAGAAGCCTTGCTGAGCCTGTAGCAAAGTACATGTCTTGCCGTCGATGGTGGCAGGGGTCAAGGATGCTGTCTAGTCGTCCCTCCCTTCTCTCGGCTCGGTTCCATGGGTCTATTGGAAGATGTCGCTCGTTTAATCCAAGATCCTGAATCCAAAAGTACAGATACATTTACGATCGAGAAATCACCTGCAGAAGGGGCAGGCTTGACATGCTTTGCAACGAAGAGTCTTCCCAATGACGAGATCATCCTCCAAACCCATGAACCGGTAGCGAGTGTCATTGTTTCGGTTTTCAGAAAGGAAGTTTGTTCCTGGTGTTATGCCTATGGATTTGGAGCAATACACAAATTCAAACTGCAAACGCCTAATGGACGGGGAGTGGCCTGGTTCTGTCAACCATCTTGCCGTGATGCTTGGAGAGAATCGATTGGAGACGGTGGCTGGGAAGCAATTGTTGCTTTTGAGCAAGGACTCAAAGCGACCGGAGGAGACACACCCCGTTCTGAAAACTCTCCTTGTAGCTTGACCGAGATTGAGGACACATGGGAAAGGGCATTAAAAGAGGGAAAGAAGGTCCTTACGACGAGACAGACAAAGCCGCATTCAGTATTGAAGACCAGCCGGATGCCACCCGAAGTTGACCTGGACGATGCCCGATTCATCCTTTCGGGTCTGATCTCCTTCAGCAAGTCACAAGAATCATTAAGACAAGTCTTACGACTGAATCCCAGCATGAAGCCGTACACGAGCTCGAGAAACACGCTACGGGCCCACGTCGCCATCTACCATTACCTTCTCTCCGTCTTACCCTTGGCCTCGCCCATCCTACCTTTGACGACACCATCCAACATCATCGCACTGATCACTCGGGACGAGGGTAATACGTTTGGAATATGGGATCAGACACTTGCGGGGCATGAGCTCTTTGCGTACTGTCTGTATCCCATCGCCAGCTACTTTAATCATTCTTGCGAACCAAACGTCTCCAAAGATCAGATAGGAAGAGTGTACGAATTTAGGGCGAAAGGAGAGATTGCTCCTGAAGCGGAGCTGAACGTGAGCTACCTGGGTGTCGCTGGGGATACTTTGAGCTACAGGGAGAGACAGCAAAAGTTATTAGTGAGTATTTTTTCATGCTTCTGTCGCCAATAAATGCTTATTATCTACCTATATAGACGGGGTGGTCCTTTACTTGTAAATGCAATCGATGTCGGAGAGAAGAGGAGGCAGATAAAGATAATACACTAGACTAATAGACACTTACTAAAATAAAACCGAGATCATGAGATAATTAGACTGCAAACTTGGCCAATTCTACACGGATCCAGGTGGGATTTTCTTCAGACGTAATACTCTTGGATCACCTCACTGTCACACATATAATCAACTTGTATTATTATCAGTCAACATGGGTATCTTAGAGAAGGTCTATACTCCTAACATCCATAAAGTCGAATGCATATCTAAATGACGCTTGGACAGATAAAAGCGATCGAGGGTATGGCCATTGTGGCTCTGGTATGAATGGTCTCTGATAGAATACATGATACTCGTAGAGGAAATGGCCAGGAGTAAGATAACCTTTAACACTATAATCTACCCGTTCTGATATTCATGCAGCTCAGAAGAACAAGGCGAGGATTTGTCACTTGAACGATCAACAAACAAGGACTTATGATATGTATACTAGGCGACCGAGTATCATTTGGGTCTCTTGAAAGCCAAGTTGGCTAAATACAGAGCCCAGCTACTGGAGCCGACATCGAAATCGAGTGGTGGCGGGACTGGATTCGATGTGCAAAAGGCTGGAGGTAAACGCATCATCCTATTATCTTACTTTCTTGATTACTAAAAATGTTAATAGATGCAAGGGTGTGCCTAATCGGCTTTCCTTCTGTTGGCAAATCGACCTGTGAGTTACCTCTAATTACGATATCATTCCTGACAAGATACAGTGCTATCAAAGATGACCAACACGGCTTCTGAAGCAGCTGCTTATGAATTTACTACATTGACGGTACGCCCGAACGATACATCAAACGTATGCTCAAGTCCACCAGGCAATTCCCGGAGTTATCGAATACAAAGGTACATCATACATCCCATTCATTAAACCGATTTAACCTTCTCGAATACAGGCGCTCGCATACAGCTGTAGGTCCACGCTTACACCTAGCCTAGACTGACACCCGCACAGACTGGATCTCCCCGGAATCGTCGAAGGTGCGAGTGGCGGTCGAGGCCGAGGCCGTCAAGTCGTATCCACCGCAAAAACGGCCGACCTGATCATCATGATGCTCGACGCCACAAAGTCGACTGAACAAAGACGGCTGCTCGAGATCGAACTGGACGCGGTTGGAATCCGATTGAACAAGTCGAAGCCGGACGGTGAGTGAAGTTTCTTAATTCAAGAAAAATCTTTATTGAATGGATTTCGTAGTGGTGTTTAAGCAGAAAGCGGCGGGTGGGGTGAGTTATTTTCGGCGTCTGGTGAACTTGGCCGACTGTTTACAGATCACTGTACGTTCCATATCATTCTAAGTGACAATTCTAACGTGCTTCAAGCTCAATGCTACCGTCAAATTGACCAAGCTTGACGAAAAGACGATCAAGACCATTTTGGCGGGCTACAAGATTCACAATTGCGATGTAAGCGAGGGTATTCCGTAATATTATTACTAATTATTCGTAGGTAATGATACGAGAAGATGTACGAACATATTCCCTTTCAGATTCCTGTTAACCCCTTGCTAGATTACGGTGGACGAGTTGATCGACGTTCTGATAGGGACGAGGAAATATGTCCCTTGTCTGTACGTATTCAACAAGATTGACGCGATCAGTTTGGAACAGATGGACAAGTATGCACGCGAGGATCACTCGATGGTCATTAGTTGTGAAATGGGACTCAAGTGAGTGACAAACGCCCATCCCTAGTCATCCACTAACAGCCTTGGACAGCCTTGATGTGCTAGTGGAGAGGATATGGGATGTAAGTCGTTAGTTCTTGGGCTCACCAGGGTCACCAACACCGCCCATCGTAAAGGAGATTGGCCTTGTCAAGGTCTACACAAAGAAACGAGGTCACCATCCCGACCTAAAGGATCCAATCTGTATGCGAAAGGGCGCCACCATAGAGGTATGCAGTGCCTAAACCAAAAACCCTTATTCAACCTGTGGTCAAGGACGTTTGCCTCGGGATACACCGGTCTCTTGTTCCGAACTTTAAATATGCACTCGTTTGGTACGCATGATATTCTTGGAAACGTCGGTGAAACAAATGGCTGACCGTGGTTGTAGGGTGAATAATAGCGATTCTCGGCCGTGCTCTTGACTGAATGCATTGACAGGGCAAATCGTCTAAATTCTGTCCACACGCACAAAAGGTCGGACTGAATCATGTTGTGAGTACTACATTGACCCGCGCCGCCGCCGCTGCTGTCGGATAGAACAATGGGCGTTGTTGCTGACGACAAGGGCTCGCTTTGATAGGTGGCAGACGAGGACGTAGTAAGCAGTGAGTGTTACTACCCGTGTTTCATGTATCATTTTCTGATGTGATTTTTCTCAGTTTTCACGAAATGAACGGAGGAAGTGGCTTGACGGAGTGACCGGGTGGCGGCGTGATCACCGGGATCCAAGAAGCATCGAGATGGGCATGGTGATCGATTGCTCAGATGTAGAATAGTGGTACGAGTGGGTTAGATATAGATGGCAGGTGGTGCAGCTGTGCTTGCCTAATAAGGAAAATCAATGGAGTTTACGGTGCCATGTGGCACAGGCCGTGCCCTGCGGACTGAATGGGGGTCCACAGGTGACCTTATAAGCCGCGATCGTGCGCTCTTTCCTCCTCTCCTTCAGCCGAAGCTCCCAGTTTATCTTTTCACACTTTTACGACCAACGACTCTTTTCTTTTCACGCCCTTTCTTTCTTTTAGACCCACTTTTTATAACGAGGCAAAGCCCTACGAACAACATCCTTTCATCCTTAATTTTCCAACGTTTTTTGCAACCCTTTTCACGAGTAATCCAACGCGTACACCTTGCTGGCCATGCTGTCTATCCCCTCCAAGCCCAAGTTCTTCCTCCTCAACGCTCTGCGTTTCTTTTCCATGCTCTCGCTCCTCTTCGTCTTTATTGCCAACATTATCATCCTGGCCCAAGACGTCGAAGCCATCCGCGAGGCCCACCACGATAAGGAGCACGAAGACTGCGAATACATCGAGTGAGTGTTGCATATTTTTGCTCGATTTTTCATCTGGCCTCGTCTTTGTGGCGCCTGTGCTGACGGTGGAACCCACAGGGGATCGAGCGTCCCAAACCAGCCAGCTGGAAACTTTAGAGCATTCCTGAGCATCGCTCTCAATCTCTTACAATGCGTCGTCCTCTTCATGTCTGAAACTGGATTCCCCGCCTGGTTTTTCAAGAATTGGATCCCCTGCCTCGATAACGAACATTCTCTGGTCGGCCTCGGTGTGCTCGAGGTGCTGCTCGCCGCCCAAGTCATGAGCCACTTTTTGGATCCTTTCCCGCTCGTCGCCTGCTTTTTCCTCTTTATCTTTGGCATTCTCAACATTTGCACAGTGAGGAATCAAACGTCATTCTCTCGATGAAAGCTAATAGTTTGCAGATGTATGTTGATAGACCCAGGTTCTTCCGCTCGTATGCGTTCTGGAAGGGTAACCCCGCCAACAACTCGCCCAAGATGATGGAGAATGGCAGGAGCTCACCACGCCATTTCTCCAACTATGGTTCTGGCCCAGGTTCCGTCTTTAACGAGAAAGACCACCCTGAACACGAGGGCGCTGCCGGCTATGGCTTTGCCAGGAATGGTGAGTAGCTCAAGTCGAGATTATAATACATCTCCTGACCCATCTACAGAGAGCATTCTGTCCCGATCCGTCTCTTCGCATAGCCATGGACGAGCCAACTCTCCCCCAACGTACTCTCCCCCTCAAATGCCCGTCCGTCTCGCCACCAAGGGAGGAGGAAGATCTGTTTTCTAGACGACGAAATTTTCACGTCCTTGAAGGATAAACGTTTTTTACGAAAGAGCTTACGCCCTTGCCATTCTTACCTTACGCCTCTCTTTTTTTTCTACCCTGTGAAAGCCCTACAGTCGTCGTAAAGTGTATTTCTAGAATATATCCCTGTCA
>CAJVPT010005891.1:0-11645 GCA_910592055.1 Acaulospora colombiana
AGACAACCCTCACCCAAATGGAAAACCTCATCCACAAAATGAAACCTCACAATAACCTCGACATATTCTGTGATGGTGCCTTCAACCCAGCAAAAAATAACAAAAACCTGGGAATAGGTATAGTCCTCAAAGACCCCTAAAGCCAACCAACAGAAATAACAATGAGCATAACAGCCCCAGGTCCCAGCACCACTGCAGAACTCCTTGCAATCCTAATTGCTATCAAGCTAATCAACTACGGAAGCACCAGCAACATCTATTGCGACTCCTCAATTGCCATCAAAGAAATCAATAAAGTCACAACCAAACCAGTGAAAAAACGCAAACATACCAGACTAGTTAACACAATAGTTAAAACAATAAAACAACAACATCTAAATATCACATGGCATAAAATCCAATCAGACAACCCAGCAAAAGAACATTGCAGAGCAGACAAACTTGATCGGGAAAGCTTAGACAACAATACATCCAACATGACAAGCACTCTCACACATTACATCCCCCAAAAGGAACTTATAATCTTCAAACTCTACAATACTGAAATCCTCAATAACATTAAACAAACCATCACAACAATACAACAAGCATACATACCTGGGACTGGAGCAACCTAAAAGATACAAATCCTTGACAAACAAACAAAAAGAGGAAACAGACTGGAAAAACTTACTAACGAACCTTCATCCTTCCAATATAAACTCACTACCCTGCAACTCATGGGACCACAGAATCAGAACTTTCTCTATAAAAATATGGAACAAGGAACTACCAACTATATCCATACTCAAAAAACGACACCCCTGCACATTTACCACTGACATCTGTTTCGCATGCACAGATATAGAAGATAACGAACACCCCTTCCTATGCAAGCAACATGGCCTGAACATCAAAGAACTAATAGCCAACATTATTAGCAGAGAAATAACAGCAAGAAAAGATGGTCCCATTAACACCAACATAAAATCGGAAGCCTTAACCAGCCTCAACAATTACAATACCTGGGACACACTAATCAGAGATAGAATTAGCAAAAGCATAACCAAACTTATAACACAACACCTGGATATAAACAGAATAGCGGAAACCATCAGAGGTATAATAAATAACATTAAATTTCTTACCTTCATCATATGGGAAGACAGATGCAGAAGGTTTTATAAATGGACCAAAGACAACAAAATCCTATTCAAAAAAAAAACAACACACACTACAAACAAAGCAATAGTCAAAAATGGCAATATACCTCATATATACAGATGGCTCACAAACTGCTTACTGACATCGTCTCCAGTACCAAAACCATCTATGACATCTTTTCGCATGCTAATGGAGCCTAGGCACGTTAGTTTCATAAATATGGGCAACAAGCCATAAAGGGTCAAAAAAAAAAGACAAACTGGCTTTTTTTAAGAAAACTTTTAGATAGGTAACATAGGAAAATGTTTACAAAATAGCTTTGTAATCAAAGTATTATGTACTCAAAAAATCTTAATAAACATGGACCTGTTTCATGCAAAAAAAAAAAAAAAAAAAAAATATCTATTTATTATTTTATTTACTTATATAATATTATTGTTTTTTTGTACTGGTTCTTTATCCTTGAATTAGATGCATTATTAAATTATTTATAACTATAATATACTAGTTTTGTATTGTTTCTACTTGAGTATTTAATAATTTAACTTTGTTCTTTAGATATGTCTTATATAGAAAAGTAAACTCTGATAATTCTTATTTTTTTGTATATATAAAAAGACAAGATCTATTGTAACCAGTCTACTTTAAAGATTTTATATTTGAAAAATTTTTTTATTATATTTTTTCTATTTATTTTTTTTTTTTGTGGAATGGAAAGCTCAGCCTCGTTTATTAACTTGATAAAGTAATTTACAAATTTAATTCAGGGAATATATATTTTTATCATTCATGTTAACAAACATTCCTAGAACCATACTTATAAAGGATCCACTGGATGACTTGTTGCCCGGAAATATCCAGTTGGATTAAATTTCTACTACTATCTATCTAGGAAATCTAGACACTCCTATTTTTGGATCTTCAATCCTTCCAAATTCCTCCCAACTAACTTGCTAGGCTTGACTTGCTAGTTCCTGTGAAATGAACTTGCTAGGCTTGACTTGCTAGTTCCTGTGAAAGGAAAAGTACACCTTTCAAATGGTTCTTGATGGACATGGCACTATTGCCAGTTTGGTACCTTTCACGGATTTGTTTGTGTTCAACTATGTTGATTATGCCTTTTATAGGGAGAAAAATCCGCTTAGAACTGGAAGTAGGAAAATCCTATTTGTATGAAATCAGAATAGAGATGATCAGTGTTTTCTGAGACCTAGTTGTGTTTTGCGTTATAGACAGTTTTTCCATTCCATAAATCTTTCACATGGTCCTTATGTAATATTGAACTATGGACCTTGTGATTGTGACCTGGGAGCACTACCACTGTGCTATAGACCCACAGGTCATATTTTTTCTATTTATTATATAAAGACCTTATCCTATTTTATATACTTTTTTATATAATTAAATAATTAATAGTTAAGATTTTTTCAATATTTAAATTGTTTATAAAATTTATTTATTTTATTTTATTTTATTTTTTTTTTAACTTGCAATCATGCCCCAATGGCTTATCTTTATTGAAAAATTGAAGTAAATTTATAATATTTTACAGACTTTCACAAAGTGACTAACTCATCTTCATACAAAAGTCCTCTAAGTCAGATTTTGGGAATAATATTTCACTCCCCTAATAGATTGGTAATAATCTCTATCTACCAGGATCATTGTCAACAATTTGTCACTATAGATTGCCCAAAAACCAATGAATTGCTAAGTTAAAAAAGAGGAAAGGAAAAAAAGAATTGGAGAAAGAAGACAATTCAAGACCTACAAAAAAAAAATCCAAAAATAAAAACAATATCTTTTCAAAATGGATCTGCTTGATTGGGATAGTCTTCTTGCTTCACTTGAACCTTGGAAGAAATCTTCTTTTTCACTACCTGCAGCATCGAACAATTCAATCCAACTGGTTTTTCATTTAAGTGAGTACTGGATTGGGATATCTCAAGGAAAGCATTTAGACTTCAACTTTTTTCCATTAAAGCCTTGTCGCCACTTGAAGAACTTGGTAAGAGACAGAAGTTTGCAATCCACATTACCCATCACTTGGTCTTTTAATATCATAGAAGTTTTTATTAAGGGACTTGAGCTTTTTTGGGGACAAACGTTTCCAGAACCTTCTTTCCAATCATCAATGACATTATCAGAACACATGAATATGACCAATAGGAGCTTGTTTACATTCCAAAAACTAATGTATTTCATGTCAGCCAATTATCTTTGGTGAGGATTTGTGCTATTAAAATTTAGGATCAAACTGAAGTAGGCAAATTCCCTAAAAAACTATGAAAGCAATAGCTCTAAGAGACCCACAAGTGACTGGAAAGGAAAAATAAGTTCTTCTGTCATCAAAAACCTCTATATACCTCTCGCTTTAAAGGTTAAATAGGTCTTTAGGTATTTCACAGTCAGTTCTTCTTCCTTTGAGAACTTTCTTGTCATTGATATCAAAGGTATTACTTGACTTTTCTTGGTCACTTGAAGTCATGTTTTTGAGTGAAGAGGTTTGTAAACAAGAGGGAAAAGGTAGAAGCGACTCTTGAAGTCATACTTCAAGTTGTTTTAATGAAAGTATTAAGACTTTATTAGTAAAGAAGTATAAAAACTTCTTGCGAACATCTTTTTTGTGTATGGTTAGAGGATCAGCGGAAAAGTTTCAACATGATTTATAAAATTTATTTATTTCTATTGAAACTATAATATTTTATTATTGTATATCATAAAAATCAAATTATGTTTTTTTTTTATATATTTATTAGATCTCATATATTAATATTTTTTTGAGTACCTGTAGTTAGGATAAATTGGCAATTTATTAATTAATTGAAAACATAAGTATAATTTTATTTAAGCAACATAATATTTGCTATAACCAAACTATTAATTCTAATCTAACTAACCTATTAAAAGCATAAAAACCTCTAAGTTTGGCCTTGGAAGCAATATTTTACTCTGCAATATTTTTGGATAAAAACCCTCCTAGTTTACTGCATTATTGCCAGCAAGTTATTATTGCTATATATCATACCAAGCCCTTAAAATACAGAAAATTACAAAAAAATGGATTGAAAAAAAAGAAGAGGAGGGATATCTAAAAATGTCTAAACAAACAATAAGAAAATGAAAAAGTAAAAATTTGAAAAAAAATATTTTCAGCTTTTACTAAAGACCTGCTTTTCAAAATCTCTTCTTAATAAGAAATGCCTGATTGAGATATCCTTTTTTTTTCTAATTATCTGAAAAACTTATCTATTCTTGATCTTGATTTTCTTTATGTATACTGTCTAAAGAGACTTATTGTCTAGTGGTAGTCTTTACTTCCAGGATACACTTTATTCTAACTTTCTTTGGATAGTGATTTTTTATTCACCTGCAATAGAAAGATGACTTATAATAGAACCCAAGTTCTTATATGACCTAATAGGAACTGAATCCTGTTATTTCAGTATAATATCTTTCAGCAGCCATGCCTAATTAAAGAGATTTTACTAATATATATTTTTTATAAATCCCATACAGCTCATACAAAAACCTAGGGCCAAAGGCAAAAGCATATTTCATAGATATGTATAACAGGATACTATCACAAGAAGAAATATTGAGGAAATAGAGCACAGGACGCATATATCCAATCCCCAAATCCAAGGACTGATAGAACAGGATCGAAATAATCAGACCTATCACACTACTCATTGTAGGTAGAAAAATATTTACAAAAATTCTGAGTGACCACCTGGCATACTGATGCATAGAACATAATATCCTCAATGAGTTGAACTGGGCAGCACTTCTAGGTAGCAGTACATAAGCCCCTATACATATAATGAATCTATGTATAAAACATGCACAAAGAGAAAAGAAGAAGTTGTGGATTCTCAGTCAAGACATGGCCAAAGCATATGACTTAATTAACACTGAGATACTACTGTAGTAAAGACAATAAAGTGCAACAAGATATCACAAAAAGCATACAGTTCCTACTCAGAAATAGAAGAAACAAAGTTATTACAGCACATGGACTTACCTTCCAATATAAAGTACTAGATGGCATTGATCAGAGGGATACAATCTCACCACTTCTCTGGCATATTTTCTATGACCCTCTACTAATAGAGATCAATTTATCAAGGAGAGGATACAGATACATAACTAGAATAAAAAGCTCTATAGAAGAACCTTACAGAAAAAAATACTTGAAAATTAAAGCTAGTATATATATAGATGACATAACATGGCTGGCAGACAGCCCAGAAGAGCTATAAGAGATTCTGAATATAGCAACAGAGTTTTACAATCACAATGATATAGAGATAAATCCATAAAAATTACAACTAATCATAATCAATAGGTCAAACAGTGGACTTTGAACAGAGCTTCACCCTTAAAGGAGATTCAATAAAGAGCAACATGCTAGGCACCCTAATGAGAATACTTGGCATATGGCTAGACAGCTTCAGAAAGAAGATATCAAAAACAGCTCATCATTGAGAAAGTCTAAAAAAACTAGCAAACTAATAGACTGGAAGGCAACCACAAACAAGAAAATGAGATGCATAATAAATCACATCCTCATGCCAAGTATAGAATATCTTCTGAATAATATAGTATTTCCAGAAATCACCTGTAACCATCTTATGGAGAAGATTGCAACCGATACAAACACAAATGCAAAATGGTCACTACCTTCCCAAACATAATACTATACAACTGGTATAAATATAGAATAGATCACATATGAGACAGACAGATGCAACTACATATAAAAAACTGGACAGAAAAGATCAAGGACAGAGAACTATTAGGTCAAATATCCAGAATGGGCCTGCAAAGTTTGCAAAACATGTTCTGGTCAGCAGAGTCAGTCACAACACATCTTACTTAACCATTTTTAAAGATAAGGCAAAATCTGAATCACAATATCCTATAGCTCCTAAGAAGATATGGCTTTCAGTTCCACCTAAACCCAATCTTTAAGACACCACACAGAATAAAAAAGACTGACAGCACAATCAAAGAACTCATACCCAAGGTAATATATTATCAATATAGTCAGCTACTCAGGAAATACAACCTGATATTCACAGGATATATTTTTAACTCAACAGAAACGCGATACTACACTGGTGAGAAGTAGATGCCATCAACTAGACAAGAAAAAGAGGAACCCCAAAATAGTATATCAACCTTATAGGAAATCTTACAGCTATAGTACATATACAAGACAGAATAACAGAAGTTACAGATAATCACAGGACCTTCAATCAAGGCAAACCCCTGGTCCAAGTAGACAAATATAAACTATACTAGAGCATTATATTTAAACACCAGACAGAAATCATAGGTAGGAAAAAATGAAATGCCAATCCGAACTCAGTCATTTATACATACTATATGAGAACCATAGGAGCATTCCCACTAGAGAAATGCAAGGGTTGCATAATAAGAGAAAGAGAGGTACTACCAGGATCTTACACATATTCAGCAAAAAAGCAACACACAATTCAGATCCCAATAGAAAGATCAAATATATCATTCAAGGAAAACATAGAGGGTCCTGCAACTGAACTAAGATGCAAAATATTCTTGAGATCTACAACAAAGAAACTCAGAGACTTAATGAAAACTCCACAGAAAGACAACTCATATCCCAAGCTACAGATAAATAAGGAAAAATCAGACCTAATGAATATCAGTGAAACACTTAACTTGGGAGACTTAAAACTAGAAGAACTAAGAGCTATATAGTATCAGCTCAAAGGCTACCAACAGGTAACAATATACACAAATAGATCAGAATATGATCATGGCAGTAGACTACATATAGGCTTCAGCTAGGTTATCAAGGGCCAAGAAGGAAGAGAACACACCTTTCAGGGACAGACACAACTGCACGCATTATCCACAAGGGTAGAGCTCATGGCCATAGTAATAGCAATTAGCACTTTAAGCAAGGATACTATAGTCCAATTGTACACAGATAGCCTTAATACAATAATTAATCTGGCAGAGACATCAGATAACTATAGACCAAAAAAGAAACAATATCAAAATCAAATAATCCTAGATATATACAACTATATAAAGAAGCATTAGGGCCTAACTATAATCTTTCACAAGGTCAAGGCATACACAGGCATCCCCTCAACAAAAAAGCAGACAAACTGTCCAAAATTGATCTCACATCACAAGACATGAAACCAAACAGGAGGATCATCAATATCAAGGAACACCACCTGGGATCTCCACTGATCAGTATTCAATGAGACCAAACATTGATAGATATACCAGGAAAGAACATGGCAAAACAAATCAACAGAGCCATAAGACTCACCAGATGACGGTTACTCAACAGAACCTAGAATAGTTTCACAGAGGAAGACTTTAGAGACATACACTGCCAACATATCTTCGACAGTCTATACCCTTCCAGCATAGAAGAACAGTTCATCTCAAATAAGGATTACTACCTAAGAAAGTTTGGCTTCAGCCTTTGATATAAAGAACTACCAACCAGAAGCAAACTGCACAGCAAATACACCTCAATATATAGGGATAACAAATGTCACAATTGCAAAGAAATAAAAAACACAACTCACCCTTTCTATGAAATAACTAGAAAAACACTCTGAGAAAGAACTTTTACAGAATTCTGATAAAACACATATCCCCACATATTCACAAAGAACACAAGTGAAACTTTAAGAGCACTATATAACAATGCATCTATCTAAATGCATCCAGGACCTTCAAATTACTTATCAAGGAAGCAATCTTAAAAGAAATCCCAGGAACATTCAACAAGCTAATAGCCAGTAGTAAGGCAATCACAACAGCAATTATCAACACAATGAGAAAATGGAAAGAACTTCTATATAACATCTGAAAAGTATACTGTGAAGAGTTCCACAAACAAACCCCAAGCCCACCAACAAACAAGACAGCAAAATTAATTAAACGAACCCAAGACAGGCAGCAACAGATCCAAGAAAACTCAATTGGTCAAATAGCAAAGAACTAGAATGCAAGTTTGATCAAGATAGTCAACAGCTATACAAACGAATATATAAAGTACAACACTAATATTTTCACACTATTATCATTTCACCCAACAATTAGTATGGCCTTAACATGTTAGTTTTCTTTCTCCTGAGGAAAGGGCAACAAACCATGAAGTAGTTCACAGCTTATCAAGTTTTGTTATTATTGAAATCACATCCCTATACCTTAGCATTAGCTATATTGTATAAATGTAATTTGAAAACAATAATAAAACAAGGCTGAGCTAGTTAAAAAAAAAAACCAAAAAACAAAAAAGAATAATAAAGAATATTTTGGAAAGAAATAGTAAATTATAAAGAAATGAATCAATAAAAAAATATTAGTGATAATGAAGAGTATACTTATTACAAAACAATATATATTGGATATTACTCTAGATAATTAGATCAAACTAATATAAAAAACAATATAAGAATCAACTGGTATATAATATCTGAAAAAAAACAAAAATAGAATTTAAAATAAAGAAAAGAATTTATTTAAAGAAAAAAAGAAGAAGATATAATTCTCAAGGCAATAGTTATATTTTTATAATAATAGAGAATTCTAAATGCTTTGCCATTGGCAGCAATAGAAAGCCAATTAATTATTATAACAAGAAAAAATTATACAATAGATTAGAAAGCCCTTTCTTGGAAATAAAATTAATCAAGATCTATTTTATCAAATCTTCAATAATCTCAAACAGTTAAATAGTAGAATAAGAAAAGGATATATAATCAAATAGGATAAAAAAGAGATAATGAAATAATCACTTTTAAAAATTGTATCAGTTCAATCAAAGTATATCAAGAGAGAGCTAAATCAACTAACAGATATTAATACTATTTTCCTCAATATTATACATAATATAATACTTGATAAACTTATTAGTATAAACAAAAATAGTACTTGTAACAAATTAGAAAAAAAATATTTGCTAAATAATAAGTACACAATTTGTAACACTCAAATTTTTTCCATAGATCTCTGACCACTATTCCCAAAGAAATGTTCTTCCAAAACTCTATGTTTTAGAAGTAATAAAACTTCAAAACTCTTCTTAAAAACACCTGCTTCAGTTAATAGTAGTCATACTTTACCCTTCTTGTTTACTTTTTGTCTTCAAAAACCCTTTACCTAAGAAGTTAATGACAAGAAAGCTTTTCTAGAAAGAAGAAATCAGATGGAAAAATACTCTCCTTTTCTTTCCTATGGAGGTCTCAAAGTTTAGGTAAAAGTGTGGGTTAATAACTCTATGCCAGCCTAGGAAACTGACATAAATACCACAGGCAGAAATGGCTTCCTCCCAGCATGCAACAGCTGTTCTTGATATTTTGGGGAATTTTGCCTACTACAACTTGACCTTGAAATTTCTGTTATACCAGGTTTTGGACAGATTGATTGGTTGAAGATTGGGATTGGTTGCCCCATGGTTAATAGAAATATAAACAAGAATACATGTGACATGGGATATAAATGTATTTTCTGGAATCCATAAGAACTTTAGATTCATTATAAGTCATTGGCTAGTTATACGGGTGGATAAACATTACATGAACTGTGGTTTCTTCTCTCTCATTACCTCTCAAAAGTATCATGACTATAGATAGAGTATTTTTTTAGAGGCAAAGTTGGATGGAAGAGCTGTTGCTAGGTGTCCCTTCTTCTTTTTCATTCTCTTTTCTTGTAAATATTTTCAACCTTACCCTCTCATTTTTTTCTCTTTTCTTTTATATTTATTTTTTTCATATTGATTGGTTCTTGACTAATACAAGTGACCCTTAATATCAGATAGTGTTGAGTATCTTGGGCAAGTCCTAGTAGGTTAGGCCTCTCTAACAGGTGACAAAAAGCCAATCGGTGGATTAAAATCCTAGATAGTATCAAACTAATGGCAATAAGTAACCAACAATATATTTTCAAGTATATCTGATCAATCCCCTCTTTGTTTTTAAAAGAGAATATTTATACTAGGCAGTCATATATTTTTCTTATCCTAGTTTGATTAGTTTTAGATCAAGTTTCATAAATAGATAGCTCTTTGTACTATTTTCTCTCTAATGATCTGTAAATTCTCAGACAGTATAGGGAAATATTCATTTTGATTGTTCTTAAATATGATCTTCTTTTAATAAAATGGCCTAGAGTAGTGTAAGATGAGCCAGTATTTAAAAAAAAAAGATAATAAGTACACTACAATAAACTTTATATTGTTTGATACTATCTCAATTAATATATATAAAGTTAGAGATATTAATATTAATCTAGATCAATAAAAATTATATAAACTTATAAAAGAACTTTATATTGATATTCAGGTGTTAGTAAAACTAAATTAATAAAAAAAATAGTAAATTTTGTCTTTAACTTATAACAAATATATAAATTTTTTTATAGCTGCAACAAAAAAAAGTTTAGAGAATCTAAAGTAATACTTCTAATTAATAAAAATATTAAAAAGAAACTAAAATCTATTGAAAGAATAAAATGTTATATTATAGAAGTCAACTTCCTATCAACAAAATACAAGCTATACTGTATATCTATTAAATCTATTTGTTCAATTATTCACTCTTTCTGCTGATTCTCTGATCACACACAAAAAAGATGTCTGCAAGAAGTTTTTATACTTCTATGCTAATAAAGTCTTATCACTTTTCTTAAACCAACTTGAAAAAGCTTCAAGAATTATCAACTACTCTCTTTTCTCTTGTTCACTATTCTCTTCAAACAAAAACTTGACCTCTAGTGACCTTAAAGGTTAAGAAAAACCTTTTTTATCAATGGCAAGAAAGTTTTAAAAGGAAAAGGAACTAATGTGCCATCATCTCACACCATAAAAAAATACCACAAAAGCCTGTAAATGATGAAGGATGACTTTCATACTCTCTTATTATTATTTCTACTTCTCATAGTGCTCATTCTTGATTTTTTCTAGAAGATTTTGCCTACCTTAGTTTGATCCTGAATTTTGAGTAGCACAAAATTTCTCACACTGTGATTGGACAAACAAAGCTCACATTAGTAAAAGAATATAAATAAGCTCACATTGGTCACTCCATGTGTCTGAATGCATTACCTTAGCTCCATAAAAACTTGGAATCTACCATAAGCATTGTATTGGTGCAAGTAAATATTTGACACCTCTCTATTTATATCATTGATTCCTTTAAGAAAGAGTCTATCTGACCATAGTAAAGGTCATAAGATACTACAACTGGATTTTATGGTTGTAGTCACCAACTCCTGGCTACTGAGTAGATTCCTTCTTCACCTTTATCAAATAGATTATAATTCAAAACAAAGTCCTCATGGCAAAGTTGTGTTTTATAGCAGGTGAGACATAAGGTGATCAAATTTTTTTGAGAGATGATATATCTCACCTGAGCATGTTAGTTAGGAAGAATCTAGGAGGATTGATGAATCTTCTTTCTTGATGCATGAATTAGATTAATCCAAGT